>WYDI02032764.1:0-15466 GCA_009867235.2 Psittacus erithacus | reverse complement strand
ACAATTCCTGCCCCAGAGGGTGCTCAGGCATTGGAACAGGCTGCCCAGGGCAGGGCTGCAGTCACCGGCCCTGCAAATGTTCACACCCCGTGGAGACGAGGCCTCAGTGCCATGGGCTAGTGGTGGCCTTGGCAGTGCTGGGGAATGGTTGGATTTAATGATCTTAAAGGTGTTTTCCAGCCTCACTGATTCTGTGACTCTGTGATCATCCTGGGCTGCATCAGGGATCCTTGTGTTGGTGTTCGCAGGTTTGCGCATTGTCGACACCTCCGGTGCTGCTGTGGGAGCCAGGAAGGCCCCAGCCAAGTGACTTTCTCTTTCAGCCCGTCTGCCTTTATCAGGGAAGAAATAGTGTCTGTTTGTTTAGGTGAGATATTAGTCTGCCCCTGGAGCTCCAGGTCACTGTAAATGTAACACAAGCCCTGTTTCCTGTTAGGAAAGGGGAAAAAATATGCCTGTGAATTGTCTCTGATGTGCTGCCAATTGTCAGAGAAGATTCAATTTGGTGGAGAATTACTGTGCTCTTAAAGAGCTGCACTGGTGACAGAGATTTAGGGCAGCTTCTACTGCCAGAAATGGGAGATTTGTCTTTGATCTCCCTAAAACCAGGACTGCAGCTGGTACCAAGTTGCCCCTCTGTGTTGCTCAAGGCAAAGTGACTGGTTCGAAAGGGAGGTGGAAGCAATGGTTCAGGTTAATGGGGCTGTTGCGGGATGCAAAGGGGGATACCTGCACATGGTTGAAGGGCAGAGCCTGCAGGGAGGCTGGGCAAGTGTTTGGGGTGAGTCTGGGAGGTGCTGGGGCAGCTTTCTATCAGTGCATTGCTATGAGAAAGGAGAAAAGGCATTTTCTTGCCACTGAGCCAAAAGGCCAGACCAAAAGAGATAAGAATTTACTCTGTGTGTGTGTGATGCACACATGTGTTCACTGTTAATCCAATAAAGCAAATATGTGACCTGTGGAATGACCCACAGCTGCTACAATAAATAGTGCTATAGATCACTCATGTATTTTGCTTTCTTTTGCATTTCCTGTATCAAGGTCAATTTCAGCTGTCATCTAAGCAAGGTATGCCTTCCACAAACACAGCAACATGAGGACAGCTGAACTAGGTTCATCTATTTGGTCTCTCTTATGACAGAAAAAACCCCACATATCCCCCCCAACTGTCAATGATGTATTTTTCCCTTATTTTTTATTATATTTATTGCAAGGAGTAATATTTCAACTGGGTAAAGGTTCAGTGGTCTTAAGTTGAGTTGATGTTGACAGAGTAGGCCAAGCAACATTCTTGTCCTCAGAAATATTCATAGAATCCCAGACTGGTTTGAGTTGGGAAGGACCTTAAGGCTCCTTCAGCTCCAACCCCTGCCACAGGCAGTGACACCTTCCACTAGAGCAGCTTGCTCCAAGCCCCGTCCAGCTTGGCCTTAATTCATCCTCCAACATTTTCTGTGACAAAGAAATAAAAAACAAAGTATGGACTGTGTCCCATGAAATTGGCCGTATGTTAACTGGGTATCAAACAGGCAGTTCTCAATGCGTCCATGTGTCAGTGATGAACCTTCCACAAAAGAAACCTTTTTCCTGGTAGCCTTTGTGTCAGAGTAATTGTTAAGTAAAGGCTGTATAATCCATAAAAATAACCCTAACAAGACTTAATTTTTACTTAGCTTACCACTGCAACAAGCAATAACTTGCTCAATGGCTGGAAGGAGACCAGAAGTAATGCCAGAAGTATTTCTTTTGGAAGAAGGCAAGGGTATAAGGGATGATTTTTGGCCATTTGGCCCCTTCTCATGGTTGTTATTACAGAGCTGACAGGGTGATTGGGTGTGATTGAACCAGTGCCCAACTCTTTTCTCTCCCCAGTGCTTTCAGGTGGAAGGCACACATTAAACACTATCTCTCAATCTCTGGGCACTCACCCTGGTAATGCCTGATTATCTCTGAATCAAGGCACGCCTTGCATCAGCAAAAGCTATCCTTCCTGAGGTCCTTTGAAACAGGGTAACTCCTCCCATGCTGAGGTCCAGGCTCCCAGGCCATGATGCCTTGGTTTAGCATGTTCTCTCTGGCCGTTTCTAGAGTTCATCCAAGTTTTCCCTGGAGGGCTGGATCTTGGCGTGGAAGGAGGGGGTGAACCCGAGCCCTACAGCTGCAGGATGGGACGGCAGCGCAGGGGTAGGAAGTGCCCATGCACGCTTCTGTGGCTGCCCGTGGGGATGTTCCTGGCTGTTCGACTTTCCCAGAAGTGCCTCATTCTGTGGGAAGCCCAGAAACTGCTCCGAGTAGAAACATGCACTCCTGTCCTTCTCCCACTGTGCCCTCATGTCTCTGAGCAATGCTGCTGCAGGCAGGGGAGAAAACAATCCAAATCCATCATCGTATTCCATCAAATGCTGCTTCACAGAGAAGTGGGGTCAGAAGTCAGTGCTGCATCCTGAGCCATGCAGCTGCAAGGCTTGTGGCTTCCCCAGGAGCCACTGCAGTCCCTGTGCTGTGCCGGTCTGCCTCCCTTGCTGCCCCTGTCCCACTCCCCAGCGTTTGTTATCCCCATCCTTGGCTTTTGGTATAGCTGATTAAATGATGATTTCTGTCTTGTTCCTTCAGCCTTTTGCTGGCTGCCTCCTAAACACGTGCCTGCATTAGACTCATTGTTGCAGCTCAGATGCACTGAAACATACATATGCATATATAATACACATCTATATATTTGATATAATTATACTAATATTGGGGGAAACAAGTGGTTGGGCATTAATTTTGCACTAAATGAAGGTAAGAGGTTATTAACAAGAAAAAGATGTTGGGAAAAGCTCCTCTTTCCATCTCCCTTCGCTTGTGTTCTGAAATCCCCTTTAGAGGAGATTCTTTCCTGTCACCCTAAATCCTATTAAGTCCTTTTCTTTCTATTCTAGTCAATTGAAAAATATGCCATTATTTCTTGAAGAAGTTTGAGATCTGCTTTGAAAGGGTAAAATGGACTTAATCTGTTTCTTGTGTGATAAATACATTTTAAGCTTCTTGGTCTGTCTGCACTGAAGATGTCAAAATTTAATGCTTTAATATCAATGTAAGTGGTAGGCCTTTTAATACACTTTCTAGCGTAAAGCTCTAAAATACTTCCCACATTTACAGACATATATCCACAGAAGGCAAGTACTGTTTAGGATGTACGTGGACATATCTGAAATACCCAGGGAAAAAGTGTCTGCTACTACAGTGTCATGAACTGTTGGGAAAAATAACTATTACTCACCAAATGTAGGTTCCAGTTCCTGGGTAAAAGATAATTTCTCCTGAAAACACCTGCAGGGTGAAGTTTATTCCCCTTCTGTCAGTCTGAGTAACAGAATAAGGATGCTGTAATAAATGATGGCACAGGCTGAAAAAGATGTAAGAGGTTGGGAAAGAAACCATTAATCCACTGCACCAGCTCTGCTGCATCTGACACCAGCCAGAGATACTGGACTGCCACACATCTCTTTTACCCACAGGTTTCTCTCCTAATGTGCACTGTTTTGCCTGGGGGGGTTTGTTTCTGCAGCTCTGAATCTTGTCCCCTCTGTGAGCAGGTTTAGGTACACAGGAGTGCCCATCTTCGGCTTTGATTGTATCACCTGCATCTCCTGCAAAAGGAAGTATTGCCTAAAAATCTGCCTCTGCTCCTTCCCTGGCTGCAATCTGCTGCAGCTCCATGGGTAGCCCATAGAAAACAGTTTAAAAAGGTTACCAGGAAGTTACACAGAGAGTAGTCCGCAATAATTTTCAGTTTATTATTCATGCTGTTAAATATGACCTGAAATTTGTATCGTTGTATAACCAGATGTCAAGTCCCTCAGTTCCTACAAGGCCACTCTCTTCCTCCCCTTCACCTTCTGTTGCTGGCTATCCAGAGAAATGAAAATCCAATGTGAGTTTCTGCTTCTGACACGATGGCTGTCAGGAATACACAAATTGTGGGTTTTCCTTTCTGCATCCTGAAAGTGAATTAAAAAAACCTTTAATATATCCAAAGTTCTGCTATACTCTTTTCTTCTTTGAGCTAATAAAAGCTATCATTATATTATCGCACTTGTGTCCCTTCCATGTTTACCCTGGCCCATATTCTGCTCTGCAACAAGAGGATCATAAAACATCCCCTGAGAAACCGTAGGTTAAGTTTATTTGAATTTTTTTTTTTGACCCTATGTTGTAATCAGGCTTGTTTTGCTAACTTAGTTCACTGAGGTAGCTTTTGGTAAAGGCTAAGATTTGCTTAAGTGGCCAGAAAGAAAATACATCGGACTGGTTTATGCCTTGCCACCCTGAATTGTAATGTTTTGTTTATTATGACTCTGAGCATGTTTTATTGGTGAGTGGAGAGGTCACAGCCTCCCATTTGGAACTTGTGTTTGTGCTTTACAGGTTCTGGGATTTGAAACCACAAGCAACCGCTGAACTTTTTGTCTGCCTTAGGTAACCGTGACCAAGTGGCCAGACCAGGTCCTGTCCCCTGTGGTCAGCCTGCCAGGAGGAGAAGTGCGACACTGGCCTGCGACTGGAGCTCTCCGAAAGAGCTGGAAAGAAAGATGAGGCTGAAATCACCCCACCACAGCACACTCTGCTCTCTTTCCAACACTTCCTCTTTTTAATGATCTTAAGTTTGGAGCTTTCTAGTAAATCCTTTCTTTTGGAAATGAATTTGTGTTCATGCCCCACCTAGACAATATGTCAAAGATACACTCAACTTCTGTAGCAGTGGATCACAGGATAACAACTCCGTAGAAAGGCTCCACAGGTGGAAAACTGGGTTAGGGATGTATCCAGTCCTTTCTATTTCCAAAGAAGTCAGTGGTGGAACAAAGGTGCCTTCGCTTCAAGAGGGTTTTCCAGCCTCAGACTGCTCAGTGAGGGCAGTAACATTGCCAGGCAATAGGAGATGGGGCAAGCTTGGAAAAAATCGAGGCAGATTTGCTTTAAATCTGTTCAGACGGGTAAAATTTCTCGCAGAGCCATCAAGCAAGGGATGTTAAGGTGTGTGAAGAACAGCCATACACTAATCATGTGCTGTTTGATTTAAAAGCTGAGTAATTATGGTATAACACAAGCGTGGACTCAGTGATCTTACAGGTCTTTTTCAATCTAAATAATTCTGTGATTCTGTGTATTTACTGCAGTCAGTGGAATTGCAACATTCCACCCTGGGTGCTCAATGTTCAGGTGTTTTACTGCCATATGTTTCATGTGCAGCCTGCCTCAGAGGTATTCAAAATGAGCTTGGTCTGATGTTCCTCACATACATTGTGTGTCCATGGCAGATGCCAAATTCAGAGCAGGTTCTAAGAATAATGAATTCTCGTTAACCTAATGGGTTGTACCTATTTTACAGTGGGGAAAACTGAGGCCTAGAGAATTTATTGGCCACATTATGCCACTCAACCCACAGCAATTCCCCAGCTTATGATTTTCTAGCAGTCACTCCTGAATTCTGTTTATCTGATATTTTATGTTGCTAATGCAAATGGTAACAATACTGGTGCAGCCATTCCCTCCCAAAACAAATATCACAGGGAAGCTACTATAACAAGCAATCTCTGTTGATCAGCATTAACTGGTAAATCTCCTTTAAATATTTTCTAATTTCAGCAAGTTTGGTTTCATCCCTCTGTTGGAAGACTCCTATTAAATACACATTTTTCCCGGTGAAATTGTTCTGCCTAAACCAAATGACCTCTTCAAATGTAGAACTAATGCATCATGAATACAATGAAAATGCACAATCTTCTTGCCAAGATGTATATTTTCTTCCATTCTCTGTGTTTTCTGATTATTTTTGTCATGGCCATTTGCTAAACATATATAGGTTTTTCCTATTTACTTCAGTATCCAGCTTCAAGATTTCTTGTGGTTTCCCCAGAATTACACAAATAATTCATAGCTCAGCCCTCAGAGGAAAGCTTTAGCTGAAAGCAAGCCTAGATCTCTTCTCTAGGGAAGAGATCACCCCACTGACTCCATAAGGACAGGTATTGACAGGCTGTCACTGCTGGACTAACAGCAGAGTTGTGGGGATTGATGAGGAGAATGATGAGTTTTACAGTTTTACATTTTACAGAATGAAAGGGATTTACAGATTTTTGGTGCTAATAACTTTACTTCTGGTTTCACAAGCACATTAAAATAAAAACCAGTGTGTAGTCATACGGAAAAGAAAGCAGCATGAATGAAATGAATAAGGATAAATGCATGACATTGTCCCAGGGCATGGGCATCAGAGGAGGGATGAGACTAACTACAGGGGACCAGGCATAAAAGTTTTTATCTCCTGAGAAGATATTTGGGAACTTGGGATGCAAAGGGAACACAGTGTAAGAGCAAAAGCTTTTTTTGTACAGATTGGAATATTTTTACATTTGCTCCAGTTCTCCGTGCCTGATAACGGTCGTTTGCCCATCAGCCCACAATGGGAAAACTCTTCCCACCAGTCAGTGTACATTGGCAACGATTCTGCTTTCCACTCTGAGAACATCCCGCTCTGCTACCAGCAGAAGCGGTGAGAGTCTAGCTTTGTTTGTTTGCCTTACCCCCCCTAAGAGGAGGTTGTTCCCGAAAATGCTTATAACTGATTCTTACTTCAGGTATATGTTCCTCCCATGGGTTCTCAAGCTGTGGTCTGTAGGGTACGAATAGCACATGAACTCATTCCTGCTGATGCCCACAATGAAACATTAGAAAATCGTGCAGTGATTGGCATCTCAGTGAAGAGCAAACATACAGCATTACCCTTTCTTTACCAAACCAAGTCCTTGAGTTCAGCTCTGGCAATTGTGTATTTGCTGATCAGCCATCACTTGGATTTTCTCCCCCTCTTGTTTGTCCGCTCTTATTTGTTCTGTCTTTTTTTAATTCCATTTTGAGCCTGATCCTACAAGCACCAGCTGGCATGGTTGTGCAAGCAGTGCCCTACTGTCCAAAAGTGCATGTGCTTCATGGCAAAGCAACCCTTGAATTTGCTCACAGCTAAACTCTCTTGTTTCATCTTGCTGCAAGGCAGTGCTTTTGGATGTGTGTGTGTGTGGGGAGTGCAAGGGTTGACAGTTTGCTGGCCTGGAAAAGGACCAGGCGCTTGTCCCCTGGGTAAGCTGACTTGCACGTTAAGTGGAAACTTTCATTATTTACCAACCAGTCAAAATGATTTTGCTATTGACAGAGGCTTCATTATGTCAGCCATTCCATTCTTTGAAAACATGGGCAAAACAGAGAAAAAGTGGTGGCAGGGAGGGGGAAATTCCATTTCTTCCTAAATTGAGTGGAAACATCTTCAGGAAAATTAAAGAAAAACACGAGAGAAAGAGAAGAGCAAAAGAAATGACTGTAGCCAAAGCCACTTTCCTCTTTCTTTTTCAATCTCCCTTCCAACATGCTCCTGGTAAAATCATTACAAAGGCCGTTTATTTTTAAAATTGAAAGATTGGGGAGAGTCATAATGAGATATTATGTGTAAAAGTTGCACATAAATTTCCTTCTGTCATATTTTGGGCTCGACTAACGCATCCCCTTGGCAGGCCTGAGGGAAGCTGATCGCTTTAGTATAGATTGTGTGTGCTTCAGTAATATTGCCCAAGGACAGAGCTACTGGGTGGCTGAGTTGGCTACATGCTGATTTAAAAATTAGCTGGGCTTTTATTGGCCACACTAAATTGCTTTCAAAGAAAAGAAAAGAAAAGTTCTACACCAGAGCAAAGCTGCACATTTGGAGCAAGACTCCTCTCCTTTGTCTTTTGGCGAATGTAATTTTGTCACTCACTGGAGAGTTTTGTTCTTTCTCGCCTTTGTGGAAGAAAGGTGAAGTGAAAGGAAGTGTGTAGTATAGAAAAAATTCTTGTGCTGAGTGTCTGGTCTCTGCAGTCTTTCCTTATAGGTTGTCCTACACAGATCTCGAGGATATGGGTTTGGACTGTAGAATGTTGTGCTACATCGTGGTCTCAGGTCAAAGGGGTCTGTCTTCCCTTTTTAAGTGTAAGGACACAAGATGCCATAAGCCTATTACAGAAGTGTCCTAAAACATTTTTGTTATTGTGTTTGTGATGAGGTGAGTCTGAATTTTACAGTCATATCTGCAGCCTGTGGGCTGTGTCCCTTCTCTGAGTCATGGGCTCGTCCTGAAAGCCGTGGGAGTCATGCTTGGTTTTTCCTATGAGTTTGGTGGGCCCTGATGAAGACTTTATTTCTTTCTTCATATTTTGTCTTCATTGTCCATGTTGCTCTCTTTCTGAGGTTTTAGTGCTTCCAAGATCTCAGCTGAGGGATCTCCAAAGCTGCCAAGAGCTGTGACATTTCCTTTTCCTTTCCTTTCTTGGTCTAAACCAAAAACCAGTCTTCCAGGAAGTGAAACCCATCAAAGAGCAGAAGAATAAATAATCATTCATAACAGTCTTTGCTAATATGCCTAATTTAGAGCTCTGTAGTCCAAGTCCCAGCCACATCTCCTCTGCAGTCCATTTTTTCTGAAACACTTGACCTCCTGACTCACTTTTTGACCCAGCAGGCTACGAAATATCAAATGGAAAAAAGCATGACTCAAATGAGAGGTTTAAAAGGACAGCTTTTAATGTGGGGGAAGGCCAAATACACTGTAACTATAAACAGGGTTTTTTGGCATGCGCCAAATCTGAGTACCCTTATACTTGTAGCAAACCTGAGTGAATCTCATCTTCACATCTAGTCTGTGTCTCAGTCCTGTGCTAAACAAAAACTTGAACTGGAGCTTGGAAAGACAGCACTTCAGCTCCATAGGTTCAGGTAATCACACTCTGAACTAAACCTCCCAAGCTTGTCCTATTGGGAGTTATAGTTAATGAAATTAAGATTTCAGTCTTCTTCAGTGGTATCTCCATCTCTGGGTTGCAGTCTTGGGTGAGGTTGAAAGTCACACTTGCTTCCTCCGCTTCAAGGCAGCTTTGTCTAAAATCAGCTCCAGAATCAAAAGCACCACGTGCACCTATTAAAGCTCCCTCACCACAAGCAGCTCTGCCAGCATAGGCAGGTAATCCAGTGCGCTTTCATCTTGTAAATGTAAAAGAACGCATCAGGGTTTATTAAAGAGTTTGTGTTGCTAACGTGCCATACATCACACCATTAATTAAGAGAAATTCCTTCTTCCCTATTTGTATGACTACACAATGCTGCCAGCATGTATATATTATTTGTGTCTCCCCACCCAAATGCTGCCTGACAGATTGTACCTCAGAGAAGCTCCAGCCTCTTCAGGTAATTCAATTGCTGAGTCTCCAAAACCAAGGAATTAAAGAAACCTCTGCACTGGGCTCTGCTCCCCTTGTAATTAGTAGCAGAGCAAGCGGACTGAAGTGGGGTACGGTGCATACATGTGTTCCTAATCACAGCCCACACAATGAAAATGTTTTCTTTCTGGGACAATCTGAAGAAACCTCACGGGAATCTGGGCTCTTATATATATATGCATGTAATAATAATAATAATTATCCTCATTAGAAAGCTAACTCTGAAGCTCTGCAACATGCTTTTGAAATTGGTGGGCGAGCTGGGTGATGGGCCAAAGAATCCCAGCATGACCACGCAGGATGTCTCTTGAGGCTGATGCTGGCCTGCCTTCAGCTGGGGCTGGGCAGTTCAGATGGGTACATCCTGTGTCCATCTCTTTTCCCACTATGTGCACCATATGGAAACTGGTTGGTTTTGTAATGTTTTCCCACCCAGCTTGGATCCCACAGCAGTCACAGAAGGGTTTAACAATCCAGGGTGGTCAGTGTAGCAGCACACACTCACCTAACAGCCCCCCAGATTTATGAGCTTCTCACCAGTCCTCCCCCTCAAAGTTCCTGAGGATCAGGGACACATAATGGGATGCTGGACTGTTATTTTACAGAGGGTAACAATATTATCCCTCAGACTTAGCCACAGGGTATAATTAGAGCTGTTCAGGAATTCTGTCATTAAAAGTCTTTTGGTTGGAAAATAACAGTTCTTTGAAACCAAACTTTTGGGAGTGACTGGAGGGATTTAAGTCTCTCCCTGACAGGCAGACCTGGGTACCAAAACTGTCTTTAAGTCATTAATTAACAGCCTGGCACTGTCACTGCATTAATAATTCAGTAATGACATTAACACAAATGCCACACACCACTAACAATTCACTCCACCATGAAGATAAAATGGTTCCATTGGAGGTGGGATGCCTGACCTAATAAGCCATCAGCCTACATCCCACAAATAATAACTTGCAGGCGAACATCACTTCGGTACCCAGCACTCGTGGTAGTTATCTAATCCCGTCTGAACATGGCACTCCTAGGATTAGCCCCAGCCTGCCAGTCAATCCTAACACCAGGACCAGCAGAGCTGCAGGTATCCTATGAAAGTAGTACTCTCTAGATCCCAATATGTCCTGGTCTGGGCGTGGAAGGAAGGTGCTAGAAAAGCTGTTTGGAAGACAGGCCAGGTTTCCAACCTCTGTAAATTATAGAATATAACAAATGAACACCAGCGGACAACCATGCAACTTCATTATGTTCACTGAGTACCTCCTGACTTAAATATGAAAAGAAGAGAGTTTTTTAATAAATAAATTTGCTGCTGCTCAAGGACTTTGGTTTCTTACATGACTTCCATTTCAGTGAAATCTACCCAGTTCTCTGGGACAGGCTGGCTTTGACAAATATTCAGATTTGAAGGATTTTGGAAGAAATTACTGAGTGGAACTTCTCAACATTTTGTAAAGCAAGCTGTGCTTCTCCTTTGAAGGTGACCTTACGATCTGAAATTTGAGAGTGGGTTTTTTAGATAGGAAATAGTCAAATTTTGAAAGAGCAATGTGAATTCCTCAATATTTCTATTGACCTGATCTCATTCTGGTGTGTGTCAGTTAGAGCTAATAGTGCAAAGAGAAAATGGTTGAGACAATTCCTTAGAAACAGAAAAATCTACGGAGACAAGTGATTCAGGAATTTCAAGAAGTCTTGAATGTAATAAAACCTTTTCCCCCCTCTTTCAAGTACCATTTGCTTGAATGTCATTGAATGTCAGGTTTACATTTGGCTGAATTTCCTCCGGTTTACAGATTTTTAGTTTGCGTTTAGGAAAAAAAAAGCTTGGAAATCTATGTGGTGGCCCATGAGGATGTGCTCCTGGCAAATGTTCCTACAAGCTACAGATCCCAGAAAGCAAACACAGGAAATTTACTCCTAGAAAGTCAGTTTCAGGGAAAATTCGCACATTGTGAGAGAGTGAGAAGATGCTTGAATCACTGTTGGTATGGCCTGGTCATTGGGTGTGATGGTGATTGGGAAATGAAGGTCAGGGTTTAGGGACACTGCAGCGGAGAAATCAGGCACTAGTGATTAGAAGGATGAGGCTACCAAGACAGAGAGTAGACTGGTTTTTAACTGATATGAGTTTGTGTCATTGCTGTATTTCCAAGGGGACAGGATGCCTGAGTTTAACCCACCTTGAGATTAAACAGCAGCGCCTGCTTTAATGCTTTTCCCGCCTCCACCCCTCGAAGTCTTTATTATGAACTCATTTGAAATAATGAAATATGGGATGTCAGTTTATTCAGGCTAAATTTTAGCGCAGACTTCTGTGTATGGGAAAATTGATTCTGAGCTAAAATCACATATGAACTATGAAAACCCTTTGGGTTCTTTTTGTAAACTTTCCCAGATAAAAATGGGTTCATTTTTAGGAATGGCCTCTTCTCTCTCAGTTCCATTTTCAGGTACTTTCTGCAACCTGTTGCCAGGTCATCGGTTCACTACTGTAGGTGTTTCCTTTTGATGTTTAGGAAGCAAAGGACAGACCATCTGAAAAGACACCAATAAGCAAATCAATTGCAGACACTTTAGCTTTCAGGGAAGTTTTCATACTAAGTTTGTATTGACTCACATAGATTTTTGCCCTAAATTTCAGTCAGAAACGGAACTCAGTAAACTTGAGTCTAGCCTGAAATGAACATATGAAGCAACAGAAAGGCTCTGACTTTGAATCTCAGTCTGCAGCTGAGATCTGTGGATGCGTCCACCGTATCTCAAGACCAAATTGTAATTCCTACCTGAATACCATCTGAGAATGCAAAAAGCTAGTACAAATGTTTTGCAGTAAACCCTCAGTGCTTGGTTTAGCCTGATATTTTTAAAACAAAATTATCTGAGTTACATTTTCACAAACATAAAAATTGAGGCATTTCACATACACAGCTACATTATCAAAAGTCTTTGTGCATTGGACCACACTATTTTGTGATGACCGTTGCTGGAAGGGCTGTGCAGATGGACAGATCTGCAGTGCATAGGCACTTTGGGAGCATATTAACTGCTATTGAGCATGTAGATGAGGTATACTTTTTGTGTGCACAATTAACCACTCCAAAATTTTTACGACAAAGGAATCATTATGTTCCTGAAAATGTTTATTATATAAATATTGTCCTTTCTGGTTCAGCAATGTATTATTCTCATTCATTTTGTACAGCCATAAAACTATCCCTGCTTTTGCTTTTCAGAACTGGTGTAACTGGCATGTGGAATGCAACAGCTGGTTAACTCTGAAATGATCCAAGAGCAGCAGAAGACAAGGAGTGCAGAGGGGGCTGCCTTCTTCTGCCAAGTATGGAACTAAGCAGCTGCTTTGTATTTTCACATGAACAAAAACTGTTTTGTTAACTGCTTCGCTGCCAAGGTACAGGGTTTATGCCATGGGATATGGTTGCTGGCCCACAGGGTTACTCAGCTTCAACAGGCTTAGTGTTTCTCCTTTTGTTTGAAGTAGTGGCTGACAGCATCTAGGACAAATGCACCTGTCACAGGAGGAATAATTGTAGGACAGTATTCAATCAATCAACTTTATTTGCTCTGTATTGCATTAAGCATGCCCATCTGTGAAAAAGTCTCTCCTTAAAAGAACATACTTAAGTTTGCAAATGTTCAAAAGCTGGTAAATGCCAATGGAGAAACATGCTTTTTGGTCATGTTTAATTGTATAAAATAGTAGACTTATAAAAGGTCCAGCTCTCCCTGGTGCAAGGCAGGGTTGTCTCCATCATCTAAATGTTGTCAAACCTGTTCTTTAAACTCTCAATTTTTTTCAAAAGAAGTGTGGCTTTTTGTTATCATAGGGAGGTTACATTAAATCTTCCCAGAACTGAAGATCTGCATCTTATCATGAAGATGGGAAGGTGAATGAGGAAACTACTGTTAATTAAAAGAAAAATGAGATTACCGTTTTTAAAGTGAGACTGAGAAGAGAGCATTTTACTCTTCAAAGGAAAGACAGCCTGGAGAAACTGAAATAAGAATTACAGGGGCAGAAGTTGAGCCCTGTGTTGTATATTTGCATCCAAAATTGCTCCTACTTTGCTGGAGCATGGATGCTGTGGCAAGGATAATTAGGAAGAGACTGATCGAGAGTCTTAAGATGGCGTTTCTTATGTGCATTCATGTACAAATAAAAGAGATGGTGTAGGGGAGGTGCAGTTGCAATCTCAAAAAGAAGTTCTGGAGGAAGTGGAAAAGATGCACTACAAATATTTGAGCTCCAGACTCCAACCAGAAAAGGAACAAAGTTCATGAGACTGTGAAAGTGCCAGAAACCAGCCCATGGGCAAGTTGCTGGAGAGCCACTTGTGTGGCCTGTGGGTGCAGTAGAAATACTGACCTGCTGGCAACTCTCCTCCTTAGAGGAGAAGCTGGGACATGAGTCTTTGATGGGGCACAGCACTGGAGCCTTGAATAGTGTGGAGCACAAGCCTGTCTGTGGTCACTCTACTCACAATATTCAGTAGTAAATTGTGCTAATTGGGCTGTGAAGTATGCTGTGTGTAACTTAGGGCGTCTGTGAGGGTGCGTGATCACAGCAAGTTCTACAAAGTCATAATGCAGATGGAAAGGAAATATTTGCTTACAATATGATATGAGAAAATGGGACAACATTCACCTCCATGGGCATGGGACAGGGAGTCATGAAACACCAGGTTTCAAGCTGAATATTTGCATGCATCTCCCATGCATTGCCATATGCACTCTGATGTGCAAGGGAAGACCTGCTGAATTCTAGACAAAGACAAGGCAATTAGAGAGTTATCCAATTGCAATGCTGAATGCCTGTTCTTTGTCTTCTGTTTATTCATAACCTTCTGTTTAAAGTCATCTTTAGTTTAACTTGCTAAAGAAAGCATTCTCTTATTCATAAGTCTTCCTGTTTTGAAGGGTGGAGGGGGAGTGATGCAAGGCGAGACTGATAAACAGGGTGAACTGTTTTAGGGAGGACAGTGACTCTCCTTCTAGAGATAGCATCTTTCTGAGGAATATAGACCCAGGAATATTTTTAGGGAAAGCAGGAGATGGAGAGCGTTTGCAGTCAGTGTGGGCGCTAGCGAGGCCAAATGCCAACTCTGGGAAACAGGGCCTTCCATCAGGCATACACCAGAAGAAAGCAGATAGGAGAGGCATGCTCTGAGTGGACCAAAGCTTCACATCAGTGCTCAGTGAGTGGGGCTGCAACTAAAAGAGTTGCCAATAGCAACAAGGAGGACAAGACCGTGAGACCCCAGGCTCCTCTGCATTCTGAGGTTGCAAAGCACTATGTGAATGAAGCCATGAACTGCAGGAGGTGGGAAGTGGGTCTGCAGCAGAATGCACTCCTGGACCTGCCTGTGCCATGGAGCCCTGGAGCAGGGATGAGAAAATGGGCTAATCACAGCTCTCCTGTTGCATCAGGCACTACAGGCTTCTAGTTTTCCTGCAGGTCTAGTAGGTTCACTATGGTCTGTGTCACTGGAATGCTGGAGATGGTGGAGCAGAGCATTGAACCTAAGAACTGCTGTCTAACTTCAACTCTGAAAACATAGCATCTGTTACCTTATCTTCAGCACACCAAACTCATGGTGACTTGTCCTCATCTTTGTGCCTCAGGATCTCCTCTTTTCCTGTCCTTATCAGACCGTTTTGAAGAAAAATCCATGAATATTTGAGAAGCATTTGGATGCTGTCATGATCAGCCTATTGAAAAACCTAAAAGGAAATTGATAATTTTGTACTTGTTGAAGAGTTTGAAAGATGTGCCATATATAGTGGAGGAGAACTTGTTTAAGCAGAGGAAACATACGTTAGTCTTCACTGGCAAATGCTCTGACCTCACTGCCCAAGTCTTGGAAGGCAGACGCAGGGACTGTGAGAATGAAGAACTTAGACCCACTGTAGGAGGGGATCTGGTTCGAGACCATCATAAGAACCTGAATGCACAAGTCCATGAGACCTGATGAAATCCATCTGCAGGTCCTGAAGGAGCTGGCGAATGAAGTTGCTAAGCCACTGCCCATCATGTTTGAAAAATCATGGCAGTCGGGTGAAGTTCCTGATGACTGGAAGAATGGAAATATAACCTCCATTTTCAAGAAGGGGAAAATGGATGACCTGGGGAATTACAGACCAGTCAGTCTCACCTCTGT
>WYDI02032761.1:0-12606 GCA_009867235.2 Psittacus erithacus | reverse complement strand
CTGTTCCCAGACCAAAATCAAAAACACAGCACTGCATCAGCTACTAAGAAGGAGAAAAATGACTGCTACTGCTGAACTCAGGACAAGGTATTAAAAATATATCCCTGAATTCTAACTAGACTAAGTGTAATAATACCTGTAGAACGTGAAGTCATGATTTGCACAGATCAGGAGAGATAGACCAAACATCTGCAGTTAGATTTCAGCTCCATGAATTTCCTATGACAAGTCAATTATAGCAAACAAGTAAATTATTTAGTATGTATATTTATGGAAGCATTTGACAAGAGAAAAACAACAAGTCCGCCTAAAGTGTATACAAATCTGACTCAAATGTTTCAAAGGCTGTTACAACCCTACATAAACAAGCCTTGCCAAGGAACCACTACCTTAGCTGGAGCTGAACAGCTGTGTTTTTGCTGCCACAGACAGACATGAGTCAACTCCTAGCAGCAGATTACCCATGTTACCTATCAATCAGTCACTTTCCACAAGTTTGAACAAAGGCACCTGGTCTTGTTGTCACAGCATTGTTCCACTCTGTCAAACTATGCTTTCCTGACTGCTTTCAAATGCAATAGCTATGCAACAGGGCAATATGTAACTACAGCAAGGAGGGTACTCTTTGCAAAAATTATTTGCTTGACATAAACAGATTTGTACTTCAAGTCACATGCAGTAGCTGTAGGATTACAATGAGAATCCTTCAGGACTTCAAAAACACCAGACAGTTTTTAATCCTTATTTCTCTTCTGTATGTATGTTATGACACAATTTTAATTACAAACTACTTATTTTCCACAAGATCCTTCCTTAAATCAGAAACTCTTAAAAGATAGCAAATGCTTTCTGGTTGACTAGACAATATTTTGTTTCCTATTAATCACTCATTTTGTGACCCCACACATTCTTTAAGACCTGCTGTTCATGTTCTCGTACAAAGAGAGAATTATTAATTCCCTTAATAATTTTTTCTATAGCTGTCATTATTCTGGCACCCAAGTGCTTTACAAAAAGTAGTAATGGCTACAAAAACTCGTGGAATGAAAAAACTATCATGACATGACAAAATATTTATCCCATTTTACAGACATAGAACTGTGGAAAAGAGAAAGATGTTTAGAAATTCAAATACCTAGAACCAGATTTTTCAGAGTAAATTATTTCAGTTAAGTACTCATATCTCTCCATACAGTTACTTTGAACAGTCTTATCTCCAGCCTTGCAACTACTACCAAACTACTGAAGACCAATTTTATTATCCCAAAAGACTTTTTGTACAGCAAAGTTATTGCATCAACTCACATATGATCCTCATGGTTATTTTCTCTGTAGGCTCTCAAGAAATTAATTAAATATCTAACCTTATGATACAGACTTTCACTGGAAGTACTGGCTTGATTTCCATCATAAACTGTACAGGTCACCTATATCCTGTAGCCATAAGATTTCCATCCTGATGGCAAGTTTTGCTGATGATAATATTTTTCCTGAATGTTTTAGGAAACTCAATTTTAAAAATTCAAGAAGTACCTTGAGGAAGAAAAAGAAAGCAACTTTATTATTTTGAAATATTCACCCTTCTCTCTCAGCCCTTGAGAAAAAGGGATCATAAAAGAGGAAAGCTAAATATAGCATAACAATAACTCAGAAGAAACTAAGCGCTGATGCTGAATGGCTGGCAGAAGTAAAACACAAAACCTCTATTAATGTTACTAAAAGACTCCTTTTTTTCCCCAAAAGGAATAGCCAAATGCAGTTTTATATTCTTCCTTCTCTCCCCACTCCCCACTCCTGAAAGACAACATGTTTAAGAGGCATGTTACATCAAGCATACCGTTGCTTCAGAAAATAGATAGAAGTCAGAGAAGTCACCTGTTAGATTCTTTCACCAGCTTCTCCTCTCCCTTCCTTTTACAGTTAATTTTAGATTTTCAGTTGCAATTAGTTCATAGATGCCTTACACCAAGTTCATCAGACCCTGCTGTCTATAAATAAGTTATCTCACTTGAGTTGACTGTTTAAACTGTACATACTCAAGAACTGTCAGACTCAAACACCTTCTTCAGGACAGGGTAAGTGAACATCTAGAGCTACATACTCATTGACTACACAGTCTAAATATCTAAGCTTCAGGCATAGAACACTGTAGGGTAAAAGAGATGAACGTGCCAATTTACTTTCAAAATATAAGCAATCAGGCCACAGACAAGCCTAAATTATTAGCAACTATATTGCAAGCCAAAAAGCCCAGCTAAAAAGTGCAGACACACTCAGAACTAGGAAATGAAGCAGCTCTCTTTAATCCAGGCAACTTGAGAACAAAACACGCAGTCCCTAGCTGAATTTTCACAAAGCTTTTATAGGAGATGCCTATTTTAAAACAATAGCAGCTCTTGAAAGTTGACCTAGTCGCAAAGAATTATTTTACATCACCATTTAGGTTAATAAACCTTTTCTTCTGCTCATCAAGTCAGTCATCGCTAACCTCCTAAAATTTTTGGAGAAGTAAAGTATAACAGCATAGAAATCCTCTAGTCACTGCAACAGCAAATACAGTTTCCAGGAACATGGACTAAGCAAAGGCCTATTACAAATGGGAAAAGAGCATAGGTGTGCCAGTGGCAGAGCTAGTGAGCAGCATATGTTTTCAGTTAAAACCCTTAATTTAAAGCCTCTTCTGAACAGGAAAATCTTGGGAATGCAGGTAACAGGCAGTCAGTGACCTTATCAGCCTAAGAAATCAAGATTTGAAGTCAGTTTTATTGCCAGTATACTGTCAGGTCAGTAGTTACAGGCTGGTTTTTATTTATTCCATGGAGAAAAAGTGATGTTTTTAAGATCACATCATCTAGAAAGAATTTCTGAGGGTAAGAACAGGACGAAGAAACATTTTGAATTGTTGTGCACAGTCATACTGCTTTATCTTATGCTATATTTCATCAACTTGCTTTGTCTAGAGGCTGAGAACAGAATTAGGGTTATAGAGACTGGATAAAGTTTGTCTTGTACACATGGGTTAACTGTCCTATCACGGATTAAACCCATACCATGAAGTTCTGTGCCATGGTGATTACAAGCTTATTCAGGTGATCAGAATGAATTTGGTCTTTTTCTACTGGTGCACAGACAGCTAAAGGTCTAGCAGCTTTCTGGCCTCTTAGCTCCCTGCTTTGCCCTCTTACACTGCAGCTTCAGGTAACAAAGGGAAGTACATCAGCAGCACACAATGGCGGAGAACCTTTCACAGTAATTAACATGCAATTGCTTCCAGACCATTCTTCTGCTTTGTCCTTTTAGAGATGGGAAGGAAAGGATGGAGTACAAACTGGTGAAGAAACAGGAAAACATGGAGACAGGACAGAAAAAGAGGAACAAATAAAATCTGAGAGCCGTCCTAACATGGGAGTAAGCATCCACACGTATGATGTGTCACCTCGTTTCAAGTATCTCTGCCCTTCTTTAAGGACTTTGACAAGACAGAATTAAAGCCGTTTCCTAATGACATCAGAATTGTTTCTCTGACTACCACCAAATGAAAAGAAATGCAACAAAAAAAGCCTCTCGAGCGAAGGGGAAACCTCTGCCTGATTTGAACAGGGACCTCCAGGAACACTTGGCTCAGACGCCCTTGGCCACATCAGCTCCACAGCTATTTCCTGCCTCCGGCTGCCTGGCCATTAGGTTGTCTTTCTAATTGGTAGAAAAGTGGCTAATTCCCAAGGAACTCAGGGATAAATTTAGCATCAAGTGCCAAAGAGGATCACAAATTAGAGGGATTAGCACCCAAGTCATTAACTCTGCGTGCTCAAATATTGAACGCGATAGTTGTAGAGGTCTAATTGCTATTTGAATGAGCTTCTGGAATGGAGGCTACAAATGCCGTTTATATGAAACAGAAAGTCCTTGGTTGCTGAACCCTCAGGAGATCCCATGACATACTGTGGTGCTTCCCTGACTGTGTTCTTAGGAACAAGAAAAAGCATGGTGCTCTAACTAGGGAGAGAGGTGTTGGCAGAGCAGTACTTTGTTTCGTCAGAATCAGCCTCCTTTTTTCCTGCTTACAGAGAGCACTTAAAACGTACAAAAATTAGTTGCATTTCTGGGTGAAAGTAATGCAGGTGGCAAGCTGATGATAAGCTTATGTTTCATAAATATCTACATAGTGCTTTGAAGAGAGTACTGGATTTTAAAGGTCCTAGTTAAGGAAAGATTTCAGCTTCATCCATAGCTACTCTGCTGATAAATATGCACTTGTTCCTTGATTGCTGTCTGAATTCTTTTTCTTTTGCTAAAATTTTCATTAGAAGTGGACTTTGGAGAATCCCTTAAGGCTGTTTGTTTTGATTCACAGGAATAGACTGGCTTTGTAAAATTGAGGCAGAGATGGCTCTATGGAAACTGTGGAAAGTTCTTTATCTAGCTTTAATTTTGTCCTGGGTTCAGCAGTAGCAGTCATTTTTCTCCTTCTTAGTAGCTGGTGCAGTGCTGTGTTTTTGACTTTCAGCCTGGAAACAGCTCTGATAGCACCAGTGCTTTTAGTTGCTGCTCAGTAATGTTTACTCTGACCAAGGACTTTCTGAGTCTCATGCTCTGCCAAGGAGGAAGGGAAGCCGCAAGGAAGCAGAGACAGGACACCTGACCCAAACTGACCAAAGAGGTATTCCATACCACAGCATGTCATACCCACTATATAAACTGGGGGCAGTTACCTGGAAGGGCTAGATCACTGCTCTGGTTGGGCTGGGTATCTGTCGGCGAGTGGTGAGGGGGTGTATTCTCTTCCCTTTTTGTTATTATTATTGGTGGTAGCAGCAGTGGTTTGTGTTATACCTTAGTTACTGGACTGTTCTTATTTCAACCCATGGGAGTTACATTCTTTCGATTCTCCTCCCCCTCCCTCCGGGAGCAGGAGGGAGGAAGAGGGGGGAGTGAGCTAGCAGCTGCGTGGCTTAAACCACAACAAATTTTTACATAAACATGTTTTTAGAAAGATGGATTGTTTTTCATGGGATACCTTTAAAATATATTAAATGCCATATATCTTTGTCTGCAGATATCATATTCAGAAAAGATAGATCCTAAATAAGTAGATTTTATTTAAGGAGGCGTCTAAAAAAGTCATGACAAAAAGTCATTTAAAAGTTGCAAGTTAATAGCAAATGAAATGTTTGTGCTCAACTTTTTCTTCTGACCCATGCCCAATCCTTATTCAACCCCACTTACTAGAAATTGAAAGATTTGCTTTATCAAATGCAGATTTTCAATATTAAATATTCTTGGTGGAGTATCAGATTTTTGCCTGTCTTATCTGATCATTTGCTAGAATGCTCAGTGCATGTGTTGCTCTAGCTAGATAAATGGATAATGACCAGGGACTTTAGCTATCAGTCTGAAGATCAATGTTTTTGAAAAGCTATCAGGTAAACAATGAAGCACATTCGTAGACAACCCAAACAAATGTCTACAGAATGTGGTACTAGTGCATAAATCATGCATGCAAGCAAATAATAAACCAGATAGCTATGAACTCTAATAAACAAAGCAGCAATTATGAGACTTAATAATTTCAGTCTCTGACACTAATTCTTGCAATGTTCACCTAACTCCAACCAGTTTCTAACTCCAACCCTGTTGTCTGAAAGAATCATAGAGTGTAATAACATGTAACACTATTACAGCACCAGACTCACAATGAAGTCCAAGAATTATGATGACATCAAAAATAATGAGTGTGTGAGACAAAACGTGTGTCCTTGATTTTCAGTTGTAGTGTTAGATATATATAAACAAAATTCTTCTATTGTTAATAATAAGGTATGGGCTTCTTGGCTGAAGATAAGTCATAATTCCTGCAAAGGCTTCTCTGAGCAGAAGCTGTTAACTGCTATAAGACCAGGTGTGGAGAGCAACATAAGCTTCTGTAGAGTCACATATCGATGACTTTTCTTGATTAAAATAAAATTAATTAACTTTGTTAGCAACTACAGATAAAGGAAATAAAATTTTCTCTCACTTTCAATGACTTCTCCACTGTCTTCAAACCACTTTTCTTCTTATTTCTTTGCTCTATATAGTATGTTTTCTAAAATACAGTATTGTATTTTTCTGATGGGTTTTTATTTGTTTACTAATATCTATTTTTTTAATGCATTTTTTTATTGAAAACATTTAAAACAACATTATTGGTTAGTTGTGACTGGATGAAATTCTCTATTTCTCCTAATTAATTATTATCTGGTATGCCATGTAAATGTGTGCCATTCAGAATAAATTTTACTTTCCCCTAAGTATATCTTCAGTATTATCTTAGATTTAGAGTCTGATTTCAACATTAGCCTGAGATGGAGCATTTACCACTTCTTTGGATAACCTGTTCCAGTGCCTCACCGCCCTCAGTAAAGAATTTCTTCCTTCTTTCTAACTTGAACTTCCTCTGCTTAAAGCCATTACCCCTTGTCCTGTTGTTACAGTCCTTGATAAGGAGTCTCTCTCTGGTGTCGCTGTAGGCCTCTTTCAGATCTTGAACAGCTGCTATGAGGTCTCCATGCAGCCTTCTCCAGTCTGAAAAGCTCCAACTTTGCTAGCCTGTCTTCATACGGGAAGCGCTCCACTCCCCTTATCATCCTTTGCCTTTTTATATTCTCTCCCTTTGTTATTTCCCTCATCATTACTAGTGGTAACAGTAGTAGTTTTGTATTATACCTTAGTTATTGGACTGTTCTTATCTCAACCTGTGGGATTTACATTCTTTTGATTCTCCTCTCCATCCTACCAGGAGCTGGAAGGGGGAAGAAGGGGAGCAGTGAGCAAGAGGCTGTATGGTTCTGAGTTACTGGCTGGGCTTAAACCACGACACTCTGGTGTAGGACCTTGAACTTCACATTGTTGAACTTCATGAGTTTGGCATCAGCCCACCACCATCAAGGTTCTTCTGGATGGCATCCCTTTCCTCCAGCACATAAACCGAACCACGCAGCTTAGCGTCATCGGCAGACTTGCTGAGGGTGCACTCAATTCCACTGGCCATGTCACCGACAAAGATGCTGAACAGAATCTTTCCCAACAGCAGCCCATAAGGGACACAGCTTGTTTACCTATGTCCGGTTGGACACTGAGCTGTTGACCACAACTCTCTGTGTGTAGCCATCCTGACAATTCTTTATCCATCAAATTGATGTCTCTCCAATTTGGAGACAAGGATCTCATGCAGAACAGCATCGAACACATTTCATAAGTCAGTGTAATTGGCAAAGTTCACATAGTGGTTTGGAAATCCTTACAAAGTTGCTACTTGAAGAGCAACATCATTACTACTATAATGCTTTGTTTGGGTCGTTTGATCTCTTTTTACTTATTCTGTTGTTTGATTGCTAAAAAAACCTGCTGCATGTATACCAAGCACTGAAAAGATATCAAACACCATATTTATTATCTGTTATTTATTATCATTGATGAAAATTTTTTCAAGAAAATAACTAATTGCCCTAATTAAAAGTATGAGTAACACTTATTCAGAAGAGCCAGTAAGAATATGAAGCTTCTGAATTATTTTTCTTCTAAATACAGAACAAAATTAAGCTTTTGTACTGAAGACAAAAGTGCTTTTATTACCTGACCTCCTAAGTGGCAAGCTTTCTACATTATACCATAATTATTACTCTGGGATGCAAATGACAGAGTACTGCAAACTTTAGTCTTTCTTATGTTGACAATGTTAATGTACAATAATAAAGACAGCTTTCATAGTAAAGGTAATTGTAAAATGCTTGCAACCAGCTAATAATTTAGAAAAGGTTATTCAGTAAATATACAAAAATACATAGCATGCGCTATGCCAAGAAAAAACAATTGATGAACTGCAAAACAAAAAAAGAGACTGCTAGACAGTACTTATATTCAAACTCATATCAATGCAGATGCACCACTTTAACATAAGATAATTCATGTTGCGAGAGATAGAAATGGAAGTTCACTGAGAGGGGAATATTTTACTTCCAACACAATATTTCCCAAAGCTTCTCTGAAAAAGCCTCAGTGAGATTTTGGTTACTTTGGTCCTATGCGTGTTCACAGCAAAATCAAGGTAAAAAACCCTATATAAATAAAATCACAGTGTTGGGGATTTTTGTTATTTACTTGCTGAGATTCATAGTAAGACAAATTAAATTTCTCTAGACCTAAATATAAGTAGCAGCTCAATTTTACATCTTTTTAAGTGCAGAAGCTAAATGAATAAGCCCACTCAATATAGCAAATAGCCAAAATGCTTCAAGTTGACCGTAGTTCTACAAAGCAGTTTATTACATGCTAAAGTTGACATGCAGCAAAATATTTAAATACACATTGATCATCAAAGGCATAAATAAATTTGAGCATAAATTTCTATGTGTCTGAGCATTGCCTTTGCAATGCTCAAAGTATGAATATCAAGACCTTCAGAGATTTTCAGAAATGGCTAAGTTGGGTAATTAATTCCCAGTTCAATTCCAGAAGTAATTTGCGCTTGAGTCATAACTAAGTTAATTACTAGATATCTTGCACTTTACAAAGCTAAGCCAAAGGATCAAAATACACACCCTTGACCTTCATTTTGGTACTGGTGAAAGAAAAATAAGTAATCATTATTCAACCCGCAAATATCTGAGCATTTTGTGTAAACAATGGTGTGTTGTGTACAACAAATATATTGCTGTGATGCTATGACCTCAGTTCCTGAGGAAGACTTTATCATTTAGCTGTACCTGATGGCATTCTTAATAACGTTTGCATAGAAGGGAGTCATAGAGTTCAAATTTATATCCTGCAAACTCAGCATTATACAAAAAGTTAAAAGTGAAGTCTTTCCTAGGTGAAAGTTTAAGAAAAGAGCATGGACAGTAAGCCAGTTAATGACTGCTTAACTACTAGGTTTTAATGTGTTTCATCAGTAGAATATAAATCCTACATAGATTAGGTAGGTTTTCCTTTTCCTTAGCCTCATAATGAAGCGCAAAGTGTTCTTTAGATGTTGTATGTCTAAAAAGATTCAATTGTCAAGATGCTCTGGTCAAAAAAGCAGGACAGTATACTGTCCACAGCTGTGCAGACACAGTAGAAATCTAGAAGCTATTTTAAAGAATATGGTTTGTCAAAATACCTTCTAAGGAACCGACTTTTCTAAAAACTGTAGAAAGTAATAACTGCTATAGGAAAATTTGTTGCAAAAAAACCCCAAACCCAAACAACAATTATGGTTTTCATCAAGAAAATAGAGAAAAGAGAAAGGGAGGAGAAACTCAATGCAGAATTAAAAAGTAGTCACTGCATGCGTATTCCTATAGGCTCTGTTGCAGGAAGATGATCATATATTTTTCAGTACTACCTTGAAAAAAAATATTTAAAGAATAAAATATCAGAGGAAACATCTTGAAAAAGAAAGAATGTAGCAATACTTAAAAATGAAGGGCAGCAAATAAGAGCAGCAGAAAAATTACAACAGGATTTCAAAAAAACAAATATTATAGAATAAAATAAGAACACAGAAACCTGAAGGAAGAGGAGTACCAATAGTTTGCAAAGAACAGCGATAGCCAAAAAAAGAAAGTTTACTGGAGATAAATTGATAGGAGTTGAAGTTAAAGAAGATAAAAACCAAACTCATTAGAAAACTAAACCCCAAAAGCAAAGCTCACAACAAAAGATGGGAGAAGAGAGATTAAACTGCAGAATATTTAATAAGAGTGAATGACTGGCTAATAGGAAAATGAAAATAAATCTCAAATAAACCCGGGAATAATTTTTTCATTCTGTTTCCCATTTTGTTCAAAACAATTTAATTTAAATGTGTATCCCTTCTCAGAAGCCCAGCTAACAATCTGTTTTATTGCAAGTGAAATAAATCTTCACAATTCCTTACATAAATATCAAAATACCCTCACAAGACATTGTGTGTAGCGGTTTTCAGAAATCAGTTCTAGAAAATAATTTTGTGCAAAGAAGTAGCTACCTTTTTCTGACATTTTCTGGTTTTTGAAAACCACATAATAACAGAAGCAGATTCTGATACAGACTTAGAAGCCCATTATATCAACAAGAGCACAAGCATAAATTGAATTCAGCTTTTTTGTACATGTTTGTATTACTTCTCTGTGGTGTTGTTTAAGAAGAAAAGGTAATGCTTGTGTTATGGTTTAGGAGTATTTACCTTGTATCATTATGTCTGTTACAGAAGCTGTGCATGAAAATGACAAGAGGAAAAAATTGGAGGGAATGGTGTTTCATTACCATTATGCCCCACAAGCACAACTGGGTTGGCATATCACGAAACAGAAGCTATTTTAGCTGGTATTGTATAGGCCTTAAGGCGTGGATTACCAGAGTTACCTACAATATGAGAAAATCAAGCCATCCAATATTAGTGAATTTAAGAGGAATTAAATACCTGTCACATATTCTTGTGAAAGTCTCAGTCTGAGAACCAAACCATATTTAAGTGTTGCAAATAGAAAAACATGTAAGGTGCACTTACATGAACATCGTAACAATTGCTTAAAATAGTAGTAATGTTGTTTTTTGTTTTGTTTTTTTTGTTTGCATTTCAATTTCACTTGCATTTTTTTGTTTTTAATTCTAGTACCTCATGTTCTTTTTTCTCATTTTTTCTTTTTTCTCATAGACTCCCAAGCCCAAAAAATCATTGATAAGAGCAATGAATTGTCACTGAGACACTTTTACAGCTGGCCATATTCCACAAATTTACATAATAAATGGCTTTTTCTGCATTAAGTAGCTTAGCATTCAACATCTACTGAAATTCTGTTTGCACGAAAATGTTCAGAAATCAACTTAGACTGCATAGACATAATGGCCACCTACTGTGTTTTGTATTTAATGTTAACTTTGTTTTATTTTTCCAATTGGACACAGGTTAAATGGCTTATTTCTCTTTCGGTTAGTACATCTTTCAAAGTCCTTATGTCTGGAATTATCAGAGATAACAATATTTTTCTTGTAGACCTTTACTCTGCAAAAGAGTCCATATGTTGCCACTATTGTTGAATCATTGCAGCTGTTCTGAAAACCACCTGCACAAAATAGCTTACATTTCTAGGGCCTCATTTTTAATCAGGCTTTATAACATTTCCTTAAAGTATCCATCTTTTCAATTTTTTTTGATTCCTTTAAGATCACTTGCAGCAATATTTATTGAGAATAAGCCCAATTAAGTAACCTTAGCCCAAAAAATTAGAATAAAATCACTGTCTTTTTTCTTCTTTCTTTTTTTTTTTTTTTTAATTTTATAATATTCATCCAGATTTCTACACTAGTGGAAGTAAGAAAGCATGTGTTGTTAGGCAGTTTATTAGCACATCAACATTAAAGTCGATCTATTCTGTAATGATATTTTTAGTTTGAGACCTATGCAGATCCCCACATTTCCCCTACTATGACAATGGTGGTTTGTAGATGAAATTAGGTTATCATTCAGCTAGATAGCTAGGGCACTTTTTAGCAGTATGGACATAGCAGGAAAATCGCTAAAAGCTGTTTAATTTGTTAGTCTGTACTAAACTGCATTCTCCTAACCTTTCTGGTATTATTATTTGAACTTTTCCAGGGTTGTCTGCCATCAGTAACATCTGTACAGGTGTACCTTACCTGAAGAATTTAATTTTTTTTTATATAATGAATTCAATAGCTTTTGAATAAAACATGTATATTAAATAAATGAAGCAAATAATACATATTTTCGCTTTGTGATTCTACTCCCAATTCCTCCAAATGTAATTATAAAAAAAATAAAATCCAACATGAGTTTGAGACGAAGTATAGCTGTACAGCCAAAAGGACTAACAAATGTCTTTTAGCTTGTCACTGAAAAGCTGTAAATAAACAACAGAACAGTAACGTTAGGAGGAGAACAGAAAGCACTTTGGTTATTTAGACTCTGAGATATCTGTATTTCATTATTCCAAGCACCAGGCATCATAGTGATTTTGTAATCAAAATTTAAAAACTATGATGGAAACAGGACTCTTTATTTGGCCCACTTTTTACGTTATCCATATATTAAAAATAAAGCCACTGTGAGTTTTTTGGGGAGCATGTCAGTTTTAAAGTAATATTACTACATATGTGGTTTTTTTGCTTTGCAGCATTAGTGGTTTTGCCCAGAAAATGCAAACTGCCAAGCCTCAGAAACTTTCTGCTGTATCCATTTAAGTCATACCTATATATCCCTGTACCTTTATACAAAATCAGTAGAGGAGAAAATCAATCTAAAGGCTACAAATGAACAAGTTTATTAGCTTGTAGAAGTGCAACAACAGATAAGAAATCTTTGTTGCAAGATAAAGTAAATCAAAATGAAAAACAAAAATGCAAGCCAGGTAGTATTAGAAAAATCTTCATTAAAATAATTAGAGCATGAAGAAACTAAGTTTCTTATAAAAAAAATAAATAAAGCATGCATTAAATTTCCAAGTTAAACTTTAAAAAAAGCTTCAAAAGGACTTTCGCTATCCTCTTGATAGCTACCTTTTTAAAAATATGAAAGATTATTTTACACCCCATATCAAGATATTTTCAAGAATAATATATATATAAATATATAAGAAAATGAGA
>WYDI02032760.1:0-18865 GCA_009867235.2 Psittacus erithacus | reverse complement strand
TCTCCAGGCTGAACAGCCCCAACTTTCTCAGCCTGTCTTCATATGGGAGGTGCTCCACTCCCCTGATCATCCTTGTGGCTCTCCTCTGGACTTGTTCCAACAGTTCCATGTCCTTTTTATGTTG
Organism: Psittacus erithacus; assembly: GCA_009867235.2. Lineage (NCBI taxonomy): Eukaryota > Metazoa > Chordata > Aves > Psittaciformes > Psittacidae > Psittacus > Psittacus erithacus. The sequence continues at coordinate 18,741 of WYDI02032760.1, read as the reverse complement.
AGGACAGAAGAACAACCCTTCACAAGTCACTGGGGATCACAGCCTGAGGCCAGAAGTGTATGCCATAAACGTCAGGTTTTGGAGTGTGGCAGGAGGTCAGACTTTCTTTAGCTAGATTTTGGAATCCCCAAGGAAGCCAGTGTCACATTCAGAAAGGGGCAAGTTTCCCTGGAGAAATGTGTTAGTGTCCTAACACATCCCCTGCTCTGTGCTGCTGTGGGCTCTATGGAAAGCCCATGTGATAATTTTTGCAGATTCACATCTGTTGCTGCTCTTCATCTTCACCAGGTCACAGGCAGCACCTCTAAATGCTGATTCACAGCAGTGTGTGATTTATAAATCACTGCAAGCCTTTCTGAAAGGGAAATGCCCCTACCCCACAGAGGGCAAATAAAACTGCCACTACACACAGGTCACATATGCAAAGATCCACTTCAGACCGAGCTGAAACATCTTCTGGTGGAGATGTCCTAGTAACGCAGTAACAACTCCTCTTCTGGAATGAGATTAGGTCATAATGTTCTTGTAAACTGTGTCTGGCACTGGCTGTGGCCAACAAGAATTACCTGAGGGATGGCAGGCTGGAGGCTCTGGAGAGCTGATGTGGATGCCTGTAAGGAGTGCAGGAAGGCGCCCAATGCACCTGGGGACCAAGGGACAGAAGCCTGGGGGTAAAACAGAGCTGGGCAATACCCGTAAAGGTGATGCTGCAGAGATCTGGGGCAGCTGAAGTTGCCAGGAGCACCTTGCAGATGGCACAGTATGAGATACATGGCTTCGGAAAAGGGACACGCCATTCTTTTGCAACGAACTCCTGTGCAAGCACATTGCTGAGCATGTTGCTGGAAGGTCAGCCTGGAGACACACGTCCACCAGCCCTCACCTGATTACTTGGGGTGATTTGGCTGCTGTGCTCCTGCCCTGGTTTGGTCCTGGCACCTTCCTGCGCTGCTCCTGGCAGTAGCAGTTTGAAGGCTGAGTCTGACTTTCTTCCTCAGCTCCAAGGGCAGGGCCCTGCAGCTGGTCACTGAAGGGCCATTCATCCCTCTCAGATCAACCAGAGGGGAAACCAGGCTTTACTGCATTCTCTTCAGGAGGTGCTGGGTGCTTTTCTTCCTGTCTGGACATGGCCACGCAGTTACCGGTCTCCAGGCTGTGGCTATAATGGGAGAATGCCCTGCCCACACTAGTTTTAATGGTGCACACTGTACTTAGCCCTTGAAGAAGGGGGCAGCTATCACCGTTTCCATGCAGGGCTGACATGGTAGGAGATGTGGAATACAACACTGGTATGTGGTTACTGCAGGGCTCATTGCAGGGAGATGCGCTCAACAAGTTCCTCATCTGCCTCACGATCTCTCCAACAGCCCACGGTCCTCTGGAGCCGCTCCTGGACAGTGCAGTGCTCCCTGCAAGGAGCCATCTCACCAGAGCAAGGCAGGTTCAGATGTGTGGATACCCCTGAGGTAGCTGGTATGGCTGAGAGCCAGCACGTAACAGTAAGCCTGGGGAGCTGGCTGGTGGATCTTCAGCTCCGGCTGGAGCAGCACGAGCCTTTGGCTGCCAACGGACCCAGATCGCTACCCTTCTCTCTCAGCATAGTCCATAACAGGTTGGGGTGTGTGGCTGGGACTCTGCAGCAGGTAGGGGCTGATTGTACCTGGGTAGGGCAGTAGGTGAACACAGACTCACCCCAGCAGCATCCCTCAGTGCGAGCCTGTCCACTGAGGCAGTCAGCCAGCACTGGCCTGCACCCTGTGCTCCTATCCGGCAGCTCAGCCATCAGGAGATGGGAATTGAATTCATTTAAGAGTCTCTCCCTTAGGTAAGAGATCAATAAAAGGGAAGCGGTAAGGTCACAAAAGCAAGACCTCAGAAAGGCAGGCTGTGACTCTGCTTTAAGAGACGTGAAGCAGAAAGGCACAGATAGCGCATAAAATAGGAGCTGTTAACTTTCTCCCATAATATCAGATAACTGCCTCCAGAATGATAAATGGCTTCCATCTATCCTGTATCTGAGATAAGGTTTCCTTAAAAATTACCATAGTTATTGGAATCTTTTCTTGCAGAAGATGTATTTGCTACAGCCTGTATCGCGCCTGACACTACCTGGCAACCCTGAGCAAGAGATGAGCTGAGCGTTTGCTAAACTCTTAACCAGAAAAGAACCAGGATGGATCTCTACTCCATTTCTGTAATTTACATATTCATCACGACTTTTCCTTCAGGGCAATAAATATGGGAGATGTGCATCCTTTTGGAATTTTAACATCTGACAGAGATCACGCAATTTTTTAAGCCCTATCTTAAACAAAAGATAATAAAGTAGTTAACTGTATGACTAATCAGGAGGAAGAACCTGTGCAGTGCTAGAGCCCATATTTTTATGCTTTATTAATAAATCAAGACTTGCAGCTGAGCTTTTGCTACCCCATTACTTGCAAAACGGGAGCTGAGCCATTCTGCAGTGCAGCAAGCATGATGGTTCCAACAAGTGAGATACTGGTTTAGGAAATCCTGGCACCCTCTTGCATATATTGATTCTACTCATGGCCCTGCACTGTTAAACAACATCAGTTAATATAAAGGTTGCAGCAAGCATGGCTGTCACGGAGAAGGCACCTCCTCCCCATTATCAGAGGTTGTGGATCTCTTGAGTTGTATATTACCTAGCTCAGGATGTAGTTTTGCCCAAGGAAAAGTGCTTTACCCAGTGCCTTGGACACAGGGAATCCAACACAGCTGCAACTGGTCATCGTGACTTTGAGTGCTGCAGAGCTGAGGATACAGTGGGCCCCCACAGTGCCCTACTCTGGGTGACTGCAAAGCTCCTTGCTCCCCAGTCTAGGCAGGATGTGCAGGAGTAGAAACGGAAGATACATTTACAGAATCATAGAATCATAGAATATCTCAAGTTGGTAGGAACCCAGTAAAGGGTTATCAAGTCCAATTCCTTGTTCCTCATAGGACTGCCTGAAACTAAGACGTATGACTAAGGGCATCGTCAAGACAGTCCTTGAGCTCTGGCAGGCTTGGTGCCATGACTTCTTGGGGAGCCGCTGTGAGCCAGTGACTGAACACCCTCCCAGTGAAGAACCTTTTCCCTGATAACACACTGATGTTTTAGTCATTGCTAACCAGCACTTACCTCCAAGTCAAGGACTTTCCAGTCTCTCATGCTTTGCCAGTGAGGAGGGGCACAAGAAGCCAGGAAAGTACAGAGACAGGACACCTGACCTGAACTAGCTAAATGGATATTCTATACCACAGCATGTCACGCTCAGTATGTAAGCTGGGGGCAGTTACCCAGAAGGGACTGATCGCTGCTTGGAGATAGGATGGGTGTCCGTCAGTGGGTGGTGAGCAATGGTATGCACCACTAGGTCTTTCTTGGGCATTATTTCTCCTTTTTTGCTGTCTCTATTATTATTATTTTCAAATTATTAAACTGTTCTTATCTCAACTGACCAATTTTACCTTTTTTCTGGTTCTCCTCCCCATCCCACTGGGCTGGGGGGGAAGTGACTGAGCAACTCATGGTCCTTAGCTGCCTTGGGGCTAAACCACCACAATGGCCTGAGCCAGTGTGTCAGGGACCTCATTAATTAATCAGCCAGCCATTCCTGTGCATGCTGTCAGCCACTGCTTAATTTACTAGCATAGGCATAGCCGGGATCACCTGCTCAGTAGTCCCGGTTTGGCTGCACCATCCTTCTTCCCTGAATGAGGCATTTGATGTGCAGAAGCCCACTTTAAGTCCCCTTAGAATTAAAATCCACTTCAGAAAATCCTAGTGTAACTAAAGTAGGTGGATTATTTTTTAAAAGGAAAATAAAACCGGGGAGCCAGTAAATTGGACACTCCACCCAACACAAGGCACTGCCAGTGAAACTGAAAGGCAGTAGATTGAAAACCAGCGTGCATTTGTTATAGAAGAAAGGGGTTGACATTTAGACACAAGTTAAAACGTGACTAGGAAAACTGATACAAACCTGCACATGCAATGGCACAGGGCTGGCTTTCACTGAAGAGATTAAAATCCCCTGCACTTCACTAGACCATCATCACCCTTGTCCTTCACCACTGAAGCAGAGAAGGGGGTTTCTGCATCTTCCATTAACACTCCAAAGTCTGTGCCATCTGTGGCCAATGTGGATGCTCAAAGTCAGTTTCACTGCAGCAGTTTCAAGTCCTCAGAGAGGTGGGAGAGGAGGAAAGTTGGATGCCTGACTTGGGGTGAAGCCTGGGGAAGGTGAGGGGAATGGCTTGATCCAGCAGTGAGGCAAAGCAGAGGCTCTGGGAGAAAGCTGACTCACCTGCCCGAAGGAACAGCTCCTGCACTCATTTTCCCCACCTCTGGCTGCTTGCTGAGATCCTGTGAGAAAGCTGGGTCCACCCCAGGGCCCTGCTCTGGGAAGGAGTGGATGAGGGAGCTGAGGCAGCAGAGACGGTGAAAAAGGAAAGGAGGGTGTGAGAGAAGGAAATGCCAGGATTACAAGAGAAGGAACAGCATGGTGACAAAAGAGAGGCTTGTTAAACACACAGTGCTGGGCTGAGGCACACCAAGGGCAGGAACACAGCCCCTGCAGAAGTGGGAAGGCAAAGGCAGTTACAGAGGCCATCTACTGAAGACAATGGAAGTGATGTCATGTTGTATTTCAATGTAAAGTTTAATGTCAAAATTTGTTTAAAAAGGAACCTCCCCCCCAACCTGCTATGTATTTTAGCTTCCCATCTCCCCATCCCTTAGCTCCTCAAGGAACAGCCAAGGCTGGCTCCTTGGAGTGCACTGCAGACAACCTGCACATCAGCCTGCAGAGCTCAGCATGGCCGCAGACCCAGGGCACCCTCCTGTGCCACCACTCCTGCCAGCGTTGCTGCAGAACCAGGGTCTGGCCTCCTGGTGCCAGGAAGAACCAACCTGGCCAGGGCGGTGGCGAGGAAACAGCCAATGAACAGGCACAGCATGGGAGAAGGGACCAGCAAAACCTTCAACTAAACCCCCAAACAAGCAAACTGAAAAGACCAGGTTTCATTTTCAGCTCTTTTAAACAAGTAACTCGCTAGACGACAAACCATTTGCTATGGCCATTACAAGTGTAACTTAAAACAGGCCATTCTCTGAGCAGATGAACTAGGGAAGTCATGTCTTCTGTGGTTGAAGCCACCAGAGTTTGAGGAGTGGGAGCACTTGGTGCCAGCTTTTCCAGCAGCTGTCTCTCTCTGTCCCACCATCTCCTGTGTGAGAAGCACTGAACTCACTTCCTGCAGCCAGGCTGCCTTAAAGAGCCAAAGTCAGAGTTCTCAGAAGCTGCTCAACAAAACAGGTAGGAATTTAGTTTGGAGGCAATTTCTGCCTTTGCCAAATTCAACTGAAATTTGCCAGTGGGTTCAAGAACATACTGTTCTTCCCTAAAATTTGTTCCATAGGAAACAAGGCCAAAGTAAAGAAGATGCAAATCAAAGATGATGGCTTTACTGAGAAGTAAAACTTGACCCTTCCTGAGAAAGGCACCTCCTCATGAGCACTCCCCTGCCTGAGGGCCAGCAGCGCTTCCTGGGGCAAACCCAGAGGGATGCCCTCCGCGCTGTCACACTCAGGCACAGGGCAGCCTGGGGAAGCTACGCTGTTAGCCCCCCAGATGAACCTTTACAGAAACCTCTGTCCTCTGAGAGTGCACCCTCTGGCAAACACATTGCTGTACAAATGTGCACCATGTATCTTCTCCTAGTGCTGGTTCTTTTAACCACATATAAAAATAAAAGCTGGTCTATTTTGTTAGCAGTCACTGTGTGCATACTTAGAAACTTTAGCTAGTGATGCCAAAGTCCTTTTCAATAATGCTACGGGGCCAGATGGCTCACAGTTGCACATCATAAATTCCTCTCTGCTATTTCCATCTTGTATTTACCCAGCTCAGTGTGTAACAGCTACTGGCATTGAAGGCTTCCTTTTTCAGAAACATCTGTGGTTTTGATAAGTCTTTGTAGGTATGGAAAAGCCTGAAGTCCTTCCGCTCCAGTTCACGGAGCAGACTGTACCAGTACCGCACTACGGTGCTGTCATTGCCGCTGACCTCAAACCCAGGCCAGTGGACATGCACCTCGAAGACCAGCTGTCCTATCTGCTCAACAACATCTTCCAGGATCAGGTTTTCCAAGATTTTCCACTCTGCACTCTCCACATCTGCCTTGAGGACATCAATCTGCAACAAAAACACCATTACTGTGTGAAAATGAGGGACTTGGCAATTACTGCCAGTAACTTCTGAGACCGTGATTGTCCATTTTATAATTACATAATTGTTCTATGTACAAATCCTTTTACAAATAAACTGAAAAATCTCAGCATATTCTAGGGCTAACATGGACACTACGTGAAGCTTCACGCTTGTCAGTTCACAGCCCTTCTCCTCCTGCCTCCACCTCCTGGTCTGAAAAGCTTTGCACCCTGAGGTGTTCGATGCAGCTCATCCTACAACCAAAGAATGTAAGCTCTTTCACAAATCTTGTGGTGCCATCAAAGCTATGGAAACAGAAGCTGACCTAAAAAAACAGACACTAAGGCATTACTGGGTTTTATCTCTTCATCATAAAATCCTGCATCAGAACAAAACACACTAACAGCGATTGCTTACAGCACAGTAGAACAGGGTCCTTGTGTACCAGATGCTACATGTACCATGCAAGAGAGAAGGCCAAAGTGAAATAAATGTCTGCTGAGGTAGCTGGTGACCCAAGCAGCTAAGGTCATCAGCTACCCATGGCCAAGCTGCTGTCAAAAGCTTTTGCAGGCATCACTACGGATGCCGGGTGAAGATGACTAAATCAAAAGAAAATTATGCATAGAGTCCGCAGAGGTTTAAGGGCAGCTCCTCCAAAGACAAAGGGATAGCAGGAAAAAAGGTGTGAAGCTGTGTGAAGGGAAAAAAACATCTAATAGAAAAGTTTTTGGTTTAGACCATTATTTAATTTTGTAGTAAGATGTTCAGTAATCCAACTTCTCACAGCCCAACACCTGGTAGAAAATAATGACTGCAGTAGTACTCGCAAGCTGCAGAGCCCAAGGGCCTGTGTGTCCCAGAGCCAAACAGGGGAAAGCTCTCCTTGCTGTGAGAGCAGGGTTTGCTTGTGCTGGTTCCACCTGAGCCACTGCTGCTGCTGCCCATCTGCTCATGCTCAAGATGCAGTTGAAGTGAAAAACTGAAGACTTTATTTAAAGTCAAGAACAGTAAAAAAAGAAACCAATAAAAAACCCCAGATTCCCTCTGGCAGCCTACCCTAACCATCGCGATAGTGTTGGAAAAGGCGCTTGTGCAGGTACAGGAGATAAATTTGGGTGAGTGATGTAAAACCACTGACAAGGCAACCACTTTCCTAAGCTGCATCATCCCAGGATGCCTCACTGATGTCAGGCCATGCCCTATCCATGTGGGCTGGTGCCCTGACTCGCAGACCCCTTTGCCCAGGGGCTCAGGGCAGGGGTTGTGCTGCGAGCACCTCTCCTGTACAACCAGAGCTCTGCTTTGCACAGGCCATAGCTAGAAACCATAGGTCCTTGGGATGGGGTGGCCACATCTACCTTCCCTTGTTCTCTGGACATTGGCTGACATGGGATGGCAAGAATTGGTAGGGGTTAAATGCTTGACATTTCTGGTCTCCATCTGCAAAATGAGGGTATTAACTGCTGAAAACCGTCTGTAGAGTGCAAAGGTTGTGCCAGTGAAGAGCTGCAAGACTTTTGTGGGACAAGCCGTAAACCAGCTGAAAACAAAACACTGCATTTTCAGAGCAGGACTTGGAAAGTGGGACTTGAATGACGTCCATGGTCATGGACAGAATAATGACAAGCCAAGTCACCGTCTGCTCATTAAGGCAGCATTGTGCCTCCTCCACACTGAGGGAGGCAGGGGGCCAGTGGAAAAAGACAGAGGGATTATGGAATTAAAGCCTGTATTGTGGCACGTCCGCACAGGGAGCAGGGAGGAAGGTTGCACAGACAACCTTAGCTCTGGTATTTCCTAACTTAACTCTGCAACAAAGAGCCTGTCAGTCTGTCTATTTGTGGGTCAGTGAAACAGTTTAACATAGCACTCCTTTAGGTTCAAGGGGAGGCCGAATGTAAATGATGCTGCCCATGACATTTCAACAGAGGACTACTTCATGGTTGAGCTCACTGGTTTTCCTCTATACACTGAAATAGGTTACTTATTTTTCAGATACCAACTCGCAGCTCTACCTGTAATGCAATTTTGAGGGTAGCTGATTCCACATGGGTGCAACTGCCATGGGACTGTGCTGGCACGCTTCAAAAACCACAGACTTCTGTAACTCTGAAAGGAGAACAATTATTCAAAACCTTTCTTTTCTGGAGGGCTGGGGGGAGAAAAGTTTCTCAGTGTTTGCTTTTGGTTTCCCATGATCTTTCTTTATGGCAACAGTAGGATATCTTTTTCCCATGGTCACGTTTCCAGTCATCATCCAGGTTTGTTTGTTTTTCTCTTGAGACACTAACTGCTGCTCAGCAGGCACTCTGCGCACTCTGCACTGTATTTGCAAAACTGAACCAAAAAGTGGCTGCTAACCCATGTTTCAGTAGGATAAAATGAGTTACCACAATAACCACATAAACACATCCTGAAATGACCAGGAAGGAAATGTAAGGCTAGTGGGGATGTGCTGCACAGGCAAACCAGAGGCTTTTTGTTTCCTCTAGTGCTCTGCACTGCTCAGAGACCTAGAAGAAGGAAGATACCTGTCTCTATCCACCAACTTTTGTGACTGTGTTCCAGGCAAGGCATCCATCTCAGCCCAAAGTCTACATTTTATGCCACAGATAGGGTAAAATAAACAGCAGAACAACTTTGTGTCAAGTATCTTGAGTGAATAACAAGGGTCCTGCTAACACCTAACACAAGTTTTGTGACGATTAGACTGCTCAGGAGATATTTACCATCAGTGATAAGCAACACACTACTGATAACAAATGACCATCACCTTCCAAGCACCTTGATTCAAAGTGCCAGTGAAAGGATTAGTGGGCACCACTATAAATTTAGAGCTCTAATTCACCTGGGAGCACAACTGGAATCTGCTGCTGGGAGCAAATCCTGGAGGAGTTTTATCTACAGTGCCTGAAGAGAAAAGATGGCAGCTGATTGCTCGTCCATTTCAAGCACTCACACACTAAAGCTGGTTCCTCTTATCTTCCACAAACTAACTATGCTATCACAGAAAAGTAAAAAAAAATGTGCATTTTTTTTAATGTTTTCTCAGTTTAGCTCCTTTGAAAAAGCACTGCAGCACTGCAGCTGGAGACTCGGAGGAAAAAAAGGGCTTTTCTCATGCATAACCAAGCATATGAAACAGCTAAAAAAGAATGTATTTTAGTTAGTGAAGGTCAACACATACTGTATAAAGGCTCATTAGTTCTTTTTAGGGCAATGACTTGTTACAACCGTGCATCATTTCCTAAAGCATAGATCAGAGCTATGTTTGCCTTGATCATTTTTGAAATACCAGTGTTATGGGGGGATTTCAGGCTCTGTGCTGCCCCGTGGGCACCATTTAAAGCTCCCTGTGGAGAAGAGTCAATTGAGAGCGAGTAGCTGGAGGAAGCAATTTAGCTGTATTACTTCCAGCATGAACTCAGCATGTGGAAGCAGCAGCCAGGAAAGGCAAAAACAGCAACTGTGGTACGGGTCAGGTAAGGAGGATCCCTCCCTTTCTGTGGGAGCAGCTCTGCAGCACAAGCTGGAAGCAGAGAGAGGAGAGTTGGTTATGGCTTTCAAGTGGAGGAGTGGAGCTCAGAACCATCTCATCCTCCTTGAACCACAACGCTACACTGGCGATATGAAGCTGTGAGAAATAACCCTCTGCTCCAGCTCTCAGATACCAGGTTACCATTTTGACATCCACTGTACAGCAGATAAACTCTGCTTGCCCATGTATCAGTTTTCTCCCTCTTTACCTACATACAATTCTCTATTTTCAGCAGAAAATAACTCTATAAAAAGCTGTTTAATGCATATTTTGATAGCACATCACTTTGCAGATAACAATCAGGTTCTTAAGTGTGGCTTTTCAAAACATAGCTTCTCTCTTTTTCCATCTGTAACCTTTCAGCATACTTCCCTCCTTTCAAAATACATCCACAGATCCTCCTCACCAGCAGGTGATGGCTTGGATGTTCAGTTCCTTTCATTCTGAGCCAAGGCTGTAACTGATGGCAGACAGGATGCTACACAGCCCAATAGCAAATTATGCTCCCAGCAGCTTGCAACTGCCGCTCCCCATGCTCCCCATGATTGGTCGGAAAGGGAACCATCCTGGCTTTCTCCGAGCCATCCGCTGGAGAGACTGGGACTGCTGTGGGCATGATCTGAGCAACATGGATACTGAAATCAGGAGGAAAACCTATCACTACTGGTCACGGATGTACAGCTCCAAACAGCAGCACTTCTCCTTCAAATTACCTCTCTCCCTTCCTACCCACTCTTACATCCCCCTCTGTGATGGTCCCTAAGGCCAGCTTCAAAATGACCCCAGGACAAATGTGTCATGTGAGATAATTCGCTCCCAACGTGACAGATCGGGCACATCTTCAAGATCTGCTTAAGGCATCAAAGCCACAAAGCCAGTTTGTGGAGCTGCATACTTATATGGTCTTTGGTCTTATTGTACAGTATAGGGAAAACTGCCCAGTTGAAGTCACTCATACAATATGCAATTCACCGAAATGGAGAACTGGCAGTGAGAGCAGGCGAGCTTCGTTCCTCTGCTCTCACCGCTGATCCTTCGTAGCCTTGTCAGAAGTCTTTTTTCTCCCCATTTTGGTGATGTGCTCCCATGAAAGTGGGATATTAATTCATTTTAATTTACCACTTAAGCTAGAGAAAAATGTTTCAAACTCATATAAAGAAAATTTATTTAACTTTCTCTGTCAGTATAGCAACAGCTTGCCAGAAGCAATAATGGCCCCAGACAAACATACCCACCCAGAAAGCCCACCCAGTGCATGCAGGAGGCATCGGTCTCAGCCATGTGCTCCAGAGCATTACAGTCACTTTACCCATGCTGTCCCACACCAGACTACTCCCAGCAAGGATTCATGAGGGCACCCCAAGTGACCCCTCCCATAGGCACAAAGCCCATTCATGGGGATGACCTGACACTTTTATTCCCCACTTCCTCCTTTGGTCTCTGATGCTGAGAGGTTTCCCACATGCTCTCTCCATCTGGAAGCAGTTTCTCTCTGAAGACTCATCACAGAAAAGGAGAAAGCCTCACTCTCCCCTCCTCCAGTCCAGCCCAGTTAAGCAATGCCACTTACTTCACTGGACAGGCAGAGAAGAAGAGGCCTTTTAGCTAGAAGGAAGTCTTTTTCAAAGCCACTTTACCAGACAACAAGACAATCTCTGATGTAACAACTGCCACCTGACTTGGGAGACCAGCATGGCCTGAAATCCTTTCTCCCTGGCTGCATTTGGTCAGGAGGCTGCAGAGTTTCACCTGTGGCCTTCCTGTCATCACAAACCTTTTCCTGAGCCATGGGAATAGTTCTTGGCAACTTCCCACCTTAATTCACACAGGGCACCAGACCAGCAAGAAACTGCAGCACATGTGTTAATCGTCTTCTGGTCATAAAATAATACATGTCCCCAAGCCTGAATTGATTTGGAGACAGGTTTGATGGATTTAGTTAGCATTATGCTACAATGACCTTAAAGCTAGAGGTATTGTACTTAACATCTAGTCTAGCCTTTGACCCAGCAAGACCACGGTTCCTGTACAAGTGACTCAGGATCTACAAGCCCTCAGCATGGGGCATGACAGCACTACATGTAGACAATGCTGAGGGAGAGGACCTTCTCCTCACAAAAATCCTGAGCATCAAAGATCTTAGTTCCCCAACTCTTTAAACTGAAACCAGTCTCCGCAGCAGGCAGTGGGAGCTCAACCACTAGCTGAGGACTCAAAAAGATGCTTTCTCAAAGGAAACAGGGTCAGGAGCCAGTGTGATGATATAAGCCCCCCAGATAGTGACCTTCTTGCCTGCTCAGAATGGCAGCAGCTCACAAGGTGCATCCCTGCCCAGAAACACCATGCTCCAGCTCCCATTTGCACCATATTACCTTTTCCAGTTTGCACAGCTCTTCTCTTGTATAGAAAAAGACGAAAACAACATCCCTGTATCAGGTCCCTCAATCTGATGGCTAGATTGCCCAAGTGGGAAAAATCCCATAAGGGAGCTTCAGAAACCCTGATCTTAAATGATTTAACATCCTGATCATCATCAGCAGCTTTGCTAGGAAAAGCCTGCACTGCAGACAGGCATTTTAAATGCTGCATTTATTTCACCAGCAGCCAACAGCCCAGGCTGGAAGTGCAGCCGCTCCACACACTGCCCTGGCCAAGCACACAAGTTGCCTTGCAAAGAGCACAATCAGCCATCCAATCTCACAGGAGATGTCCTGCTGCCCACTCCTCCCACTAAGGGGGAAAAATCGTTTCATTTCTGTTCTTTTGATCTTCTCTGCCAGACACTGCTGGGCGCCTGTGGGAACGGATGTTTACTCAAAAGAATAAATGCTGTACGCTGGACCCTCAAGTCTCTTCATTAAAGGGGAACAAACCCTTGCAGTCTGTTTGTGTCACCCCAGCACCAAGCAAGGATGGTGGGACCCCGCTCTGTGCTTACATAAAGCAACGTTATCCCAGTCTTGCTAAAGGTGAAAGCCAGCAGCAATATGACAAACACACTATAAGGGGACAAGGCAGCAGCTGGCACAGGAGGTTTACATTAGAAGCTGAATAGTCAAGCAGCAATTGATCCCAAAGCCCTGAGGAGCAAGACCTACGAGTGTGTGCACACGTGCAAGGGACAGAGGGCTTAGGCTACTGTAAAATGGTTGTACACAGTAGGCAGCATTTTGGTGGAAAGACCTGTTATTGTTTATTAATACAGCACCCATGGGGGACTTCAAAAGTAACTGAAGAAAGGACTCAGAGTCCCATCTTCAAGAAATGTTCGCCACACCTTAAAGAACATCTGCAGGAAGAGTATCTGCAGCCCTGGTATAATCGAATAGCTCCGACTAAATCTGGTAAAGGACCTGGTACCCATCTGCACTAGCCAGTGCAATGAAGTTCTTTAAGACCACCCTTTCATGGGCATCTATCTGTTTCATTTCATTTCTGGTCCAAAGTGCCAACCTGCCCCCCTTCTGCTTCACTGTTCACCCCGCTGTTTGTTTGCAATCATGGCAGGAAGAAAGCTGTGTGTCCCTGAAAACATGAATAAGGAACACCCCGAACTGCTTGCACAACTACCAGATTTCATCTGGTATGGGCAGTGAGAAAGGGAAAGGTGAACTGCTGTAGCTTTGATCTCTGGATTTCAAATTTTTGAGAATAGAGGAATACCTTAAACTGCTGTCAGCTCAAAAATGAGACCAGAAAAGATCCAGACACTAACGGGAAAGTAATCAGACAAGAGATGACCAATTCCAATAACAAGAATTTGTGAACAGTGACAGGAAGGAGGAATGAGCTACTAGGGACAAATGTGCATGTGGGGGTAAATGACTTTTTTGCATAGAGTTCCTAAGAGCTATGGATAGGACATTTATCTAAAGAACTTGTTAATGTGAATTGCTCCCTGGAAATTGTTAAGAAATATGGGTAACAGAGAAAGATCAGGATGCTTATGAAAGGGGATTGCTCTCAACTCTCATTAATCCAGTGTCATGTCATGGATCACCACCCAGAGCAGATATTCAGCACCTTGATGGAACTAAAACCCTACAGATGCACATTACTGTGCCTAAGCCAGTGTTAACGGCTTAAGCAGAAGCTGGGGAGTATTAATACAGGTCTGAGCTCAGCAGATGCTCTGCATCTGGTAGCAGGTATGGCAGGCTCCCCAGGCTACTGCTGAACTCTGGTTTCAGTGGGAAGAGGGGACCAGGAATGCCTGGCTTCTTACAGCAGCAGCATATCAATGATGACTCCACAGTGCCTGCAGCAAGTACTATGCTCTTCTGAATGCAACTATTTGACACCAAAATAGTGGAATGCTGCTGCTGCTGTCAAAAAGAAGGTGGAATGGCATTAGTGCACTTAACTGTCCTGGAATTGAACACAGCTTGTGCAGCCCTCCAGTAAAGCTGGGAAAGCAGATATTAATACCCAATTTTTTCTAAAGGGTCTTAACAACCACAACAAAGGCAACAAAAAAAAATTAAAGAAAACCCTAAAAAACCAATCCTCCTTCCTTCCTAATTTTTAGCTGACAATAATGTGGTTTGAAAATGCCCTTTTTTTTTTTTTAGAGATGACCTGCATAAGTTCTGTTTCCACAGCAAGATACTTTCATTACAATTCAGGCACTGCACTAGTCATTTTCCTAGGGGAAGAAAAGGCTACGCATCATACCACATTCAGCCAACAGTATCATTAAAAAGACCATCGCTCCATGCCTGACAATCACATACTGAACAGCACCTCAGGTTGCTCCCTAGAAACACCACTATCCTTGACAGTATCTTGAGAACTGCTCCAAGTAGAGAGAATTTAAATGAGGCAAAAGGAGATGTAAGGGACTGAGAGAAAACCCTGTAAAGGAATGCATATGAGGCATTCCTTCATACAACACAAAGTGGGAGAGGTAGTGAGCAGTAAATCACTGTCCAGAGATCTTCGCCTCCAGAAACTTGAGGCTGTCAAGCCCATTTCTCCTTGCAGCCAAAGTCTTCAAACTAGTTACAATTAAAATACTTTATGCAGCAGCAGCCTCAGCTGACTAAGCAAACACAGAGCAATTACCACCTTGATTTCATTACCACTGAAATTAAAACATATATGCAACCCAGGAAAGAAAACACTGCATCAGGAGCTTGTAGATTACTTGGTGGCAACCATTACAAGGTTACAGAAGGCAGCGTTTCCAACTGCAGCTGGAAGCGTCTGCGCCAGTCTGATTGCCCCTTTTCAGCACATGGAGTAAAATTTGGCAACTCAATGACATACCCCCAAACGAAAGGTTCATGCTTGGCAATGGCTAGTGCTTAAACTGCAGCTATCCTGTAACTCCAAGGAAATTGGTTGTGTTAAACAGGGAATTAATATGGCCCAGCATGTGCAAACATAACCTCAAAGGGACTGAATGAATGTGTCATGGGCAGTAAGTCTTACAAGAACTCATAAATCAAACTACAGAGCTAGAGGCAGATGCATACTGTAGAATAAGGTGCACTCCAGCACTCCAGGTTTTGCTCTAATGGAGTGACTTAAAAAAATAAAATTACATCTTCTGGCTAGCTTACCCAGTTGTTATCTCCAGTGCCCTCCCTCTTAGCACAACCAGCATGGAAATCAGGAGTGAGATCAGTTTGCAGCACCCTCAAGTCCCAAAGTTAGGACTTGTCAAACAGATGCTCAGTAGAGGCAGCACCTCAGGCAGACAGATACTGAGCACAGTCTGTGGACAAGCCACTCAAGATTGGATGCACCTCACCCAGCCTTAGACATCTAAACCCAAAAGAGTTGTCTAACTGTTGTCTAACATCTCCTTTATAGGCCACAGAGAAGAACTGGAACTTCTGAAGGGCAATTTGAGATATGCAGGTCACATCATCCAGCCTGTTTTAAACATCTGCCCTTGAAGGAGATGAACTGCAACTTAGCGGTTTCCCTTGAGTTTATGAGGGCCTCAACAGCTATCTCAAAGGTAGAAATTTAATGGAGGCGACTTCCATGCTCCTCCACCACCTGGCAGGTCATTTATTTAGACTACAAGCTCTTATAGCTATGGCATTACATAGAATCACAGAATGGTTAGGGCTGGATAGAACCTTAAGCTCATCTAGTTCCAACCCCCTGTTATGGGTAGGGACACCTCACGTTCGATCGAGTTGCCCAAAAACTGCCAGGTGCACAAGTATCCCGTGCAAAAGTGGGACTTTACAGTGCAGTTACTTCTGCTATAAATAGGCCAGGATCAGCCACCTACACTTCAAAAAAACCAGTGCTCTGGGACAAAACTCTTTCTTCTGTGCCATGCAGAAACTGATATAACAAAGAAACAGTATCATGTGTTTGCATAAAAGCAAACGCTATGACAAGCAGTAGCAGCAGCATTTCCAGAAGAGAAAAGGAAATGAGGCAGTCACAGCCTGAGCATTAGCAAGACCCCACTGGGACTTCTGAATAGGACTGATTGCTGATGTTCCAGCTGCAGTAGGGCAGCAAAACCTTAATAAGATGCTATGGGAAATAAAGGATGTCTCATGTCAGAGAAGACTTAGACAGGGCAGTGTGATAACACTACCAAAGCAAGGGCTGCTCTTCACAACTATATCTGGATGGTACAAATATATCTGAATGGTAAATAACAGCTGCAGAAAAAAGGGCCACTTAAGCCTAAAGATCATTGATTGTACAAATAAACTTGGATGCGAAATTAATGAGTCTAAAATCAGATGAAGGGCGGATTTTTCCTTCTAGAATTGAGACTCCGGAAAAGCCCTGAATAACCATAACAAAGCAAAGGAAAAAAAAAAAAAGAAAAAAGAAGACCTCAGAAAACAGAACTCCAGACATTTACTTAAGGATTTGTATTGGTGCAGTGACTCAGGAGAGCTGGTCTCATTTGGTCTTTCTGATGCTAAACCAAAGTTAGCAAAGCACAGATCCAAACTTTCCGCTCCAGCAAGGTTAAAGGGGCTGTTCCCTGGCTGCAGCAGCAAGTGACAAGGACTCACCTCCCTGCGAGAGCTGCTGAGCTTCTGAGCTCCTGGCTTCTTATCCCAGGGTCAGGCTTCCACCTCAGGACATAAACCAGTTTGCAGGCACTCATAAGCCAGTATTGAGGACCTTACGTGAGTTAAAATGGCAGTTGAGCGGAGTTTATGAACACCAGGGGCATCCACATATTGAACTTGAGCAACCCTTTAGTGAACATAACCCACGGCAACCCCCAGGCTCCCTGTACCTTGCCTAAGTCTACCCTTGCAAGGGATAATCAAAGTTAAATGATTCTGTTAGGCAGGGTCAAGAATTCAAAGGCCTATTCTGGTCCCTGCAGTCCTGAGGTGTGTGTGGTAAAGAGTAATTGCATGGATTTGGTTGCTCCAAAACTTGAATATGGACAGTTAATTTTGTGTTTTGTTAATCAAATCTCTATGCATAACTAAGTTGTTATGCAGTTTTCTCCCAGGGCTTTAATTTTATATTTATTTGTGTACCACAAACAGAGCCAATTTTAAACCAAAACGGTAAATCTATTTTCTTTAATTTTGCCCTTTCACACCAGTCTTCTGAAAATTAAGTGCAGCACAACATAGACTCTACTGCATCTGCTTTAGGAGAGGAGCAAGTGATAAACTACTTGCCCAGGAAAAGATGAGGCTATTAATCAAAATGGCTTCAGAGTGCAGTGTTTTGAAGCGCCGAGTAATACGTAACAGGCGAAAAGGAGGAGGATTTTCCTTTTGAAACCCTAAACCTAACCAGTTCAATAACATGAAGCAGATACCTGTTAGCCAGTTTGTCACAGGAAAAAATAATCTTTGTGAAGAGCTAGTGTAAATTAAAGCCTTCAAATCAAAATCAGGACTTAAAGACTGCCTTGTGTTTCTTTTCATGGTAAACAATGATACAGTTTGGTCTCTTACACTGTTCACAACGACTTGAACGGCAGGAGTTGAATGCCTGTAGCCCCCTGAAAGTTACACCCACAAGCACTTCCTGATAAAATGAAGGTTTTACTCTGCATTCCGAGATTCTCATTTCTAGCTTTATTTGTTTCCAAGTAACCATCTCATCCACTGCTGAGCTATGCTGCCAAGTAATGCAGATTGTGAGAGTGCATCTAGATACTACGTCCAGTTTGGGTCCCCACAACACAAGACAGACAATGATAAACTGAGGTGAGCTCAGCTGGGAGCCACCAAGATAGTCGAGGACTACAGTACTTGCCCTGCAAAGAGAGGCTAGGGGAACGGGGCTTGCTCAACCTAGGCATGAGATGGCCTTGAATGATGGATCAGTCTGTAGGACCTACCAAGAGGTCATCAAGACAGCAGAGAGGCTCTTCAGCAGTACACAGAAGGAGGACAAGAGACAACAGGCATAAATTGAAACTGGGGGCTTTCAGACTGGATATAAGGAGAAACTTCTTCACGATGGACAGTTAAGCAGGACAACAGCTTGGCCCAAAGAAGTTGTGCAGTGTCCATTTTGGAGAAAACTCAGTGGTTTTCAAGACCAGAGTAGATAAAGCCTTGAAAATCCTGGTCTGGCTTCACAGCTGGCCTTGCTTTGAGCAGGGAATTAAACTACAGGCCTCTCAAGATTCCCTCTGAACTGAATGATTCTGCAACTCTGCAAGAAGCTCGCCATCCATCTATCACTAATCCACGGGGAGCATCAGCACTGTAGCATCCCAGTATGTAGTCAGAGAACATGAAAGCAAAAGCTTTCACAAAGTTGAGCTCTACTGCAATAAGACAGGAAATCATGTGTATTCAGTGGCTTTCTCCTCTTCCTGCTCTGTTTATTAGCAGTGCGCTACAGAGTGTGCATGTTCAACAAAAAAAAAATGGCGGAAGGAAGGAAGGGAGGGAATCATAGAACCACAGAATAGTTCGGGTTGGAAAGGACTTTAAGATCATCTAGTTCCAACCACCCTGCCATGGGCAGGGACACCTCACACTAAACCATGTCACCCAAGGCTCTGTC
>WYDI02032759.1:0-63938 GCA_009867235.2 Psittacus erithacus | reverse complement strand
TCTTTTTCTTTTTCTTTTTCTTTTTCTTTTTCTTTTTCTTTTTCTTTTTCTTTTTCTTTTTCTTTTTCTTTTTCCTTCTCCTTTTGCTTTTGCTTTTTCTTCTAACTAATTTAACAAAGAAGGCACCTTTCTACTTGCTACTGAGATTCTGTTCTTGAAATGTCTCCTTGGGATTTAATGATGTGTTTGAGTCTTCTTGCAAGGGTTTGGTTGCTTCAGACAAAAAACATTGGTAGATAGTATGTGATTTAAAGGCCCAAAGCCTGTGATAATTTATTCTTCTTATCTGATGTAGGCTTGCTGTATAGTAGATACTACAGTATTAACAGTGTGAGCTCAGTGGAAAGCAAGGCAGCGAGTGAAAAGGCATCTGATGCCTCAAGGTGAGCTCTCTTAACAGAGTTCTCAAACATTCCCTGTTGTTATGGTAAAAGTGTTAAGTAGAATGAGTTACAGAGGGTCTTGTAGAAACATTGTCCAAAAGATGCTTTAAAGACTGATCCTTACCATGCCACTAAATGACCCTGGAGGATAATGTGTGGATTAACACTGAATTACCTCTTCCCCAAATGGGACCCAGCTCTTGTGGATGGCAGACATGTTTAAATTTTCTGAATAGCCAAGCCAATTCACAGATGGAGCATTAGCATAAAGTACTTTCTATGCTAGGCGAACTCCCAAAGTGACCAGGTGCAGAGCTGGAAGCAAAGGGATGAGAATCAAAGTTAAGTACAAAGGGAATGACTTATGGCTAACTGGGCTCTTTGGTTTGGGTATCTCATGTGGTAGATTGAAGGAAAAATTACCTTATACATGGTTTTGACTATTTCTATTCAACTTTATATTCAGTAAACATAGAAATTACACTAAACAATAACCCAACATCATTAGCACAGGTTTGATTTCTAATGGCAAAAAAGATGTAAGATAAAGATCCCATACCTGCTGCTTTCTGGAAAGAGGCAACATTTTTTCAATCAATCACCTTTATTTCAGTTGAACAAAGCACAACTTGCAATTTACCATCTGATGTCATTAACATTATTTGGCAGTTCTCCCTATTCATTCAAATTCTACTGTTACAGACAGACACTTCCAAAACTTCTTTCCGTCTTGCTTCTTGGCCAAATATTGATTCCTTTGGTCCCACGCTGCTAATGACACTGACTGTTTGTGGGTAATGAGTCTTGACACAGAGGTCCCAATAACTTTGTAGATTTCCTTCCCTTACATATCTTTGTTCCACTTTTATAACACATTTTGCGTTTCCATTATCTGCGCTGTTTTGATATGACTGTATTAAACCCACTTACTTCAGAAAGAACTGCCTGCTGAGCTCTTAAAAGATGCAAAGGTGCAGATTATAATTGCTTGTGGGGTTTTCCAGTTCTTAAAAATAACATGTTATTTGCAACATCTTGCTTTTTCATTCTTTTTAAGATTTTGTAAAGAGCTGCCCATCTGCTTGCCTGGTATACATGCAATGATCTACATTTTCCCTCTAGCACTTTCATGGCTAAGTCTCTTCAGGAAAATCAAACGCTGAAGAATTGGAAATTTCAAAAGCATCAAAAGCTCACCTGCTGCTTTTCAAATGCATTGGTTTCTACAGCTGAGAGTGAAAATCCCAAACAAGCACTCTACTTTCTCCCTCCTTCTCAAGTTTGAGAACCTGAAAGCCGTTTTGGAGTTTGATTTTAATGTAAAATGTATATTTCATTCTGCTCCAAGATCTCAACACAGTCATGTCTGCTTGCTTTTGTTTTGCTTTTTTTTAAGCCTCATCAACAGTAGCCATTTTATAAATTTCAAAACTATTTTATCACACCTGCCATGGCTCATGGGCTGAAATGGTCACCTCGCTCCACTTGGGTTGGTTGTATATAGAAAGTCAGACTCTCCAAAAGCTCCAGACCTTCCTGACTCTGAAGAAATGAAATTCCGTGACATCTCAGGGGAACCGTGGGCTGCACAGGCTGGCTGTGATCCAGATCTCTGCATCGGGACTGACACAGGCATAAGGATTCTCTCATATGGAGATGTCTGCAGGAGTAGGATCTTTGTAATAAACTTGCTAAATTTTTGTTTTCATGTGCATATCAAAGTGTATCTGTGTGTCTATCTGTCCATACACACATACATATAACAAATACAAGTGTGCATGCAGTATACTATTGAAACCAAGAGTTCTCAGCAGCAATGGTTGAAGAGGGTCAGAGGAAAAATTAGTGCAGCTCCTTTTGATAGTTTAAAATATTAACGAGGCAGCAGAAAATACAAGACATTGGGCTTGCATCATCCTTAACTGTGTAGAAGAGAGGACTGAGGAGGTTGCTTGCAGGAATAGATGAGTGATGGGCTGGCAGCAGCATGTCTTAAAGCAGAGGCTGTTAATGCCATAGAGCTGCGGGAGGGAAGGGAAAAGTTTCCCGGACACAGTGAAAATGATCCAAACAAACACATATGATCACCTTGGCAAGAATGCATGGAATGAGTTGAAGGAGAGTTTAGTGCCAAAGATATTGATACAGCTGTTTAGCACATCTCTCATGGTATTTATTCACTGTTGAGAGTTAGGGTTCATCTCATCTAATACTTTACTTAAATGCATGTATGTGGGCTAAACTTGTCCCTAAGCCTATTTCTGCAGTCAGTGGATGAGAAAGCGCTTTCAGAGGGTGATTCATATAATCTCTTTTGACCCACAGTTTTAAAGTGGGTCTCATTCATGCATCTATTTATCTTCATTAGGTATCGAAGGAGTTATTGAAGTCACTTAGTGAGCTGAGACAGCTGGAGTTAGGTGGACTGAACCCTGTCCTTAGAACATAAGTAAAAAATGCAGGTTGATCCATGGGGACTCATGATTTTGGGTTCAGTAAGTAGGATATTAAAGTATGAATATTGAACTACTTCATCAGCTGTTATTTTTAGTCTGGAGCCTATTTTTCTCCTTCAGATTTTAATTTCCAGGAACTGCCATGGAGCACGGATCAGTTCAGACCACATTCTGAAGAGCGAGCACACACTGAAGAGTGAAGGAAGAGTGGAAGAAGTATCTAAGATAATTCCTCCTGTATAAAGTTGTTCAATGGATCAAGGAAGAACAGTTACTGTAAGAAGGACAAGAAACATTTTGTAGTGGTATAGGAGTATCATATTAAGTCACATGCTTAGAAAGTATGTGACCCACTTCTGTTTTCATGCAGTCAGTTCATTACACCATTTTTAAAGTGTCCTGCATTCCACAAAGCCAGGCAATGTGGAAACCTCTCCCAGTTACCTCCCAGAAGGAGGTAAAAGTGGGTTCATTCACTTTGTGTTTGAACTCTTTTAGAAAGAGACTTTCAAGTGTTCACTGAAACTCTCAAAACTGCCTTACGGCAGCTATTCTGATTCCTCGAAACTCACCACAAAAGCAGATTCTTTCCATTTAAATCAATGAATCCCCACCAGAGCAGTTTTGGTGGTTTTGAATGTATACTGTGTGATTTGTGTCTGATGCTTTGGTATCTTGGGACTTTCAAAGCTGACAATGAAAGCTGATAGTATGCCAATGTTTTTGAATCCAGAGTCAAACAAATAAAGAAATCTTGGTCTACTCCCATAGTCCATAGTCCAAAACACTAAGGTTTCCTCCCTATACCTCCATCTTTTCACAGAATATTTCACTATTTTATTCCTTTTCTTGTCTCATTGCTTCTCAAGGTATTCCAGAAGTTATGCAGTTAAGTTTTTTCTTCAAAGGCATTTTAAATGCCTCCCAAACCATCAATTGCAGTGATGTGAACCTTGTAGAATAATTTCAGACCCAGAAACTCCTAAATCCTTCATTTCAGAGACTAGAAGCAGCACTTCAGTGGAAAGAAAATGAAGTTTCTAGATGGTGCCAGTGTGAAATTGTTATCAAAAAGCATCCCAATTCATTGTTTTCCTGATGGGAATATTACATTCCTCCCTTGTTCTGTCTGATCAGTCATGCTTTATCCCTTGTAAACCAAATAGTGTTTCATTCAGATGTCAAATCACTGCTGACACCAAACACTATGTTGAAATCTAAGAACTAGACTCGGAGCTTTACATTTCCTCTGTAAATCCTATGGCTTATGCAGAAAGTTAGTTTCTTAAGTGACATGGATTGTAGAGCATTTTTCATCACCTATTAATACAAAACCATCATCATAGCCATGTTGTGGTATGTATTAAATATTTTACCACCTTTTAAAAATTCCAGTAATCCCAAGGGAATTGTGTATATCTGATGAAAACTACTCCCATAATTTCTTTGAGGATGGCTATTTCATCACTACTCTGGTAAGGTAAGCTTTGAGGGTATTTTTCTCTGCTCATGGAATATCTTTCTCCCAAATCCATCCCCTTTCCCAGTCGTGCTTTGTGCTTGTGAATGCTTTCCCCTGCAGATGTCAGTCTGGGCGTGCACAAACGGCCGTGCGGTGCCCATGGCAGGTGCCCAGTAGGTGGCATTCCGTATTTGAAGCTTCCTGAGGGCACCTGGCCCATTTAGACTTTCTCAGGGGAGTGCTATAATACTGGACACAGGCTTCGCCTTCAGCATTTCTTTCTGCAGCTGGTAATCTGCAATGAGCTATTATCTCCTCTCACACTGAGTATATTTAAGGGAAGCTGCCTTTTACCATATTTTTATATTTGCATATCTGCAATTACACGGCATACATTTGCAGTGCAAAAGGCATTAAATGAGTAGATGTCATGATTTATAACACACTATTAATCCATCATAATACTTTTCTGTCAGAAATTAATTGGGAATGAGAGAAATACTATTTTTACACTATCTTCCAAAAAATTGATGCAGCGTAACTCAATCAGTTTTGCACAATGCATAGGCAGGTTGGAAAGCACAGAATATTTACTTCCAGTTGGACCCTGTTATTACAGTATTGGGCAAAATGGAGAAATGTGCAAATGAAATTATCTGGCTCCTTCATGCTTTCTTGTTTGCAATAGACAAGGTTATTGCCTCACAGATTTCTGCTGACTAAAATGCCAAAGCTGTCACGGTATTTTGAGGGAAATTATTATGTAAAGTTTAAAAGAGCCATAGGAAAAAATACAGAGGAAAAAGTAGTAAAAGCTGAGAGGGAGTAAAGCAGAAGGAAATGGAGGATGGAAATGAAGAGGAGGTATGAAATACCGATGGATTTTCATTTTAGGCAAAACTTCACACCAAAAGGCTCCCACATTGCCTGCAGGGATTTCACAGCCTTCAGCACACCTGAGAAGGAGCTGCTGCTGCCATCCAGAGCAGTGCAAGGGCTGTCTCTGAGCCCCAGCCATGAGGCGCAGGGAGGAAGAGGAGTTGTTCCTCCTGGTGAGCAAAGGTTGTCTCTGGACTCTGCCTACAGCCCTCCTTGGCATAAATGGTTAAAATGTAGCCTTGTGAGACTGATGGGTCTATAACAAATTCTCTTTGCATGTTCATCGCCGTGCAATGTTTCACCTTGTGCAGCAACAAGAGATTTGATCTAAGCAGAAAACACCATTGCCTTCAGTTTCTTGTCATGGTAACTGGACTATGAAATTTCCGTTTAAAAGCAGCCTATCTTGTTTTAATTTACATTTGCAGAATGCTGCTAGATGAATTGGTATTAAAAATATAATGTAATTATCAGCAAATACAGGTAAATCCCCCCCTAAATCAGTCCAAATTTAATTGCAGTAAAAGTATTACTTGGGGAAAGTTAATCGGAAGGGGTCTGCAGCTTTAGATGATCAATGTCAATTTGTGTGTGCCTTAAATAGGCATTTTTGGAAATCAAAGCTGCAGGTCCTCCCCTAGAGCAGGTGATCATATAAAAGACCAAATAAGTGTCTGCCTCTCTTGTGTTTCAGCAGTACAACCTCTCTCTCAAGCTATTTCAACTCTGGATGACTGTACTGAGCTGGTCCAGAAGACCTATACAGTCTTGCAGAGAAAGGCGACAAAACGTAGCCTTTCTTTCCAGTAGCCTTAGGAAGATTTGAGCAGCCATCTACCATCATAAGTGTTAGTATTATGTCAGCAAGAAGAGAGCAGAGCCATTTAATAGCAGCTTTATTCATTCTAGCTGCAGTCAATATATAGTATCTCCTTGTTGCTGGTAATAACATTGCTTGACAAGGAAAGTTACTATGTAGTTTGTATTGATATTTTTCTTCCAAAGTCAGCGATTAGAAACCAAAATAACTTACTAAATGTTCCCTAATATTTTTCCTCATTTCCGATTTTTGGCATGTGCAGATGGTGATCAAAATGCATCCTGAATCAGGGTCTTTTACTGCCCAGAACCTGTCACAGAAAAACCACAACGTCCTTTTCTTGGGAAAAAATAATCACCTATGGCATCAGTGAGGCTTATCAATGTTTGTCAAAAGCAAGTAACTGAACTTGCCCCAAATCAGAGTCCAATTTGAAAACTTACATTGTAAGTCTTTGTACATAATCAATTTTGATGCAAAAATGAACCATCTTAGAGAGAGTTCCGTTACACCTGCATGACAGGAATTCACAAGCACACATCGGCATAACTGTTGAGGCAGCAGATTCTTTTTCCTGTGTTGCTCACGACATTACACTTCACTGACAACTGTTCTTATCTGTCCTCTCGGTGGGAGGTAGAGCAGTGAAAATGTATATCCATGGGGAAATAAAAGAAAACATAATTTTTCTAAAGATTTCTCAGCAAGTCCAAATCCAATTTAGCTTGCTGGGCTTGCTGCAGATGGGGTATGCAACTTGCAAATCTCACAAGCAGGAGCTTATTTGTTTCTTTATCTGACTATTTTGCCTGCAATTGCATTCCCAAACTTGCCTGTACCTTGTAAATGGCGTCTATTTCTCAACTCAGGCACTCAGCTGACTTGAGGTGAATCTTTCCTGATGCTTTAGTGCGCTTTTATTACCTGCTTTGCGCTGCTCTTTGGAGTCTTGCCTGCAGTGCCATTGTATACAGCCCTTCCTCACTCAGGGCTGAATGTGGGATGCTTCACTGCATCCGAGAGAGCAAGTATCACCTGTGAGACTTTACACAGTTCTCAGTTTCTCTAAATTATCCTGTGACTTGATTTGGTAAACTCACTGCAAGTACAAGACTGTGGCTTTAGGGCTCAGCAGGGACTTAGTCTACTGCTTTTTCCACTTAGCTGTGATCTGACAGCAAATGCAATGGTGTTGGTCTTTAAAGGACTTTTTACATGAATATTTCAAAACGTTATGAACCACAGAGATGATCTGGTTCCTCCAAGAGGGCAGAAGGTCTTCAGAACCCCCACTCTGAACTTCAACCTTTCATATCTCTGTGGATGTGGGCAGCAGTGAGGTGCAGAGCACTGCTCTGTATTTGCCTGTACTCCTGATGACAGACAGGGAGTACCTGGGGGTGACCTGGTTCTGCACAACAGAACATGACATTTCAGCATTTCTAGTTCTGATTCTGGTTAAAGACAAGGTCAGCGCTCCCTGTAAAGGTCCTGAGAATGGTGGGACTTATTCGGCTGATAGGAATACCTCTCCAGCAGATGCTTCAAGGGGTACCATAAAAATAAATAGACAGAGGAAAGATGAGCTGATGCTACTGAGCAAGGTAAATCTCCACAGAGATGCTTCCAGCAGAGGTGGCAGACCTGAGCATGGCCTCAGAGGCTGGAACAGATGACCCAAGAGGTGGCTTTGCTCTGTGTGTGTCCATGGGACACCTGGCTCACATGGTTGACTGCTTGGCATAGATCATAGGCTAGAGGCTGGTGCCATTTTGCAATGGGCAAGCTGAATCCATTTCTGAAAGACATTTTGAAACTCAGCTCAGGATGAAATGAGAGTTAATGTTTATGTATGGTTGAAAAAGTTGCCAGATATGGTCCTTTGTCATTCAAAAATCACACTTTACTTCTAAAAGAAACTGCTGACACTGTCGTCTACTGTGGGTGTGCAGAGCTATTCCTGCCCAAAAGCTCTGCTGCCCAGAGATAGCACAACAGTGTTCCCAGCTCTCCTTATGTTATGAAGCTTAAATGGAATGCAGCATTTCTCCCAAAGTCCTGGTTCACCCAATTGTATTATTGTGTGGTCAAATTGTGGTCAGACAATTAACTCCTCACCCCCAAGGTGTGACCGTGAGAGGAGTTATGTGACATGCAATGGAATTGTAGAGAACTGCTTAATAATGTGTGCTGTGAAGGCACAGAAAAGAGAGAAAAGGAATCAAGCAGTATTTGCTTTGAAAATTTTTAAGGATTGCCTCCTGATTTGTCAGGTTTGGGCTGGGGTTTGGAGCTCACAATCTTCTCATGAGCTCTTGGTTGGTTTTTCCATTCAATCACTTTTAGCTCTCATGTTTGGTTAGAGAAATTACCTGCCTGGAGTGCACAGAGATGCAGGTGAGCTGCAAAGCCAAAAAGCAACCCTTTGGGATATTTATTTATTCCAAGGTCACTGACATATTTGTCCTTCAGTTCCTGACTGCCACATAATGCTTCTCTAAAATTTGATGCAAGTATATGAATGATCCAACTGCTCTTTGAAGATTGTGAGGAATGAAGATGGCAGTGTAAACTCTCAAACCTGGGGGTTCATGTGGGGAAGGATGCTTTAGCACCACATAACAGGGTCTGCAGATGTTGATGAACCTTTTGTCAGCACATTCACTTGCTCTGTTTTCTTCCCACCTAGATGTGCTAATTCCCTACATAAAGTATTGCACTCCCACAGTTATGCTGGCATCTGTTGCTTCATCTGTTATCCTGGATGGCTGGAAATATTTTTCTTGTCTTTTAACATGGCCTTCTGATGCTCAGGGCTTTTCATCTGATATTAGCACGACGATTTTATCGACAGTTTTACCATAGCCCTATTTGGATTCAGTGTTACTGTGAATCCTGACTTGTCAGGTGAAGGTGCTTCACTAATACTGGATAATTTTCATTTGACCAAGCACAGCTAATCCTTAAGGAGCCAAATATTAATGAGATGAGAGGAACCCTGGGCAGTACCTGCATTACACACCTTTGCTTACTCCGTACAGTGGATTAAAAGCAGTGCCCCCCATTGCCCTGACAGTGGCAATGTTACTCTTCTTGCACAGCCAGACAGCAAAGATTGGAATTTCTTCCTATGAAACAAGTGCCCAGTGAGAGGTTTCATTATCATTCACTGACATGATGGTTAGTTAGATTAGTGTGAAGATCAAGGGCCAAACAGGTCTTGACTGGACAGAGTCTGCCAGCATTAGTGCAGCAGAGAGATATTTCTATCAAAATACCTGGCATTACACCACAGCACTAGGGTACAAAACAGTGCAAACCCCTTTCTCTTCTGCAAGGGGAAGCTGAGGGCTGAAGTAATGTTGCTTTTCTGCTGGAAAGATGCTTTTTCTGCTGTGTTATTAAAACTGGTAAATTGGTTGTACATTTTCTGGCAGGCCATTATTCATTATTAGGAAATTCTTGTTCAGAGAAATTGAAACACTCTGTAAGAAGACATATCTATTAGCAGAAAAGGAGGAAAAGTAATGAGGTAAAATTCTTGTTAGGGTCCAACTGCTCAAGAAAACTCAAGCTCAGTTGAATATTTTCAGGACACTTGATTTTTCTTTTCTTTTGAATGTCAGAATTACCCACCACATCAAGATTCTGATTCTGAAAGAGTCATAACTGGAGGCTTTGTAGAAAGGCAATTATGTCTCTCAGCTGAAGTGTGTGTTTTCCACTCTTTTAATCTTTGTGTTCAGATAGAAAATGGTCAGCCCTGCTGCTTACAAGGTTTCACTGAAATATAGATTTCTTAAGAATGCTTATTCTGACATCCTCCCAAGCTATGCATGGAGGGGCTACTATAAGCTTTTTCTGTGCTTCCTTTATCCCTCATGGGGATGTGAGCTGGAGTTTTCATCCCTTTGAATTACCAGTGGTCTGGGCAGGTACAGGGAGGACAAAGAACACTGATTCCAAGGAGCAAGGTGATGCACGGGGCAGATGCTGCAGCCACAGAGACAACCTGCTGAGAGGCAGCATCTGCATCAACATGGATATCTCTTTGAGGTCAGGGTCATAGGTCTAAGCCTTTAAAACATCTTAGTAATAGACAGAACCAAGCCTTACCTATATAGTAGCATTGTTTAATTTTGCATCTGTGGTTTTCATACGCCTTGTGTAGGCTGCAACAAAATGAAAGGAAAGTTTGCACTTTGCATTGCCTGGCTGGACATGAATGATAAAATTGCTAAATCAGGTCTGGCCTGACAGGGAAGATTTTCTGTGTTCTTAATGAGCTAATTATATTTTTTCTTCCCAGCCATTTGCATTATTACATGATTAGAGGATCAACACTCTGTGTAATACATGGCTGGCATTGCACTGTGAGCTGGGAAAACAGCCATATACCCATTGTCCATTTTAATTTGGGAAGCAGACAAATTACACTTTGACAAGCTAAAGTTGTATGCAAATGGTAATAAGCATTTCTGCACACAATGAAGATAAACAGAATTCAGAAAGCATCTTGCAGGTGCCTATCATATATCTCAAAGCAGGTTTTATTCTCAAAGACTTGTGCAGACTGGCCATTCATGTTAACAATAGCCAGTATTTCTGTCATTTCCACAGATTTTTGGTAGTACAGGCTGCCTTCTGAAGACTCATGTGCATCCACAAGAAGTTTGGTATATACAGTGTGGAGGTTGCAAAGCAGGACTGGATCCTCGCAGGCACCTTGGATGAGGCCACCTTGATTCAGGGAAGCAGAGAAGAGGCTCTGCAGTGAGCTATACAAACTGTGAAGTGACAGTTGCTATTTGGGGTGTTTGAGCCTGACCTACATTTCTTTTAAATAAAGATATAGCCTTGCTGTCCTTGAATCCAGGGGATCTGTAGCAGAAAATCCTGCCCAAATCTCTGATTGACAGGTTCAAACTAGCATCTTCTGAGGGAAGTATGGACTTTTCTTCCATAAGCCTGATCAACATTAACATCCCCTTTGTTGAGCTAGTAAGCCTCTGAGTCAGTCTGGGATATCCTGGATGACCAGGACCATTCAGTGCAGGTGTCATTAAATGTACTCCAAGCTCAGCCGTCAGTGGGTCTGGTCTCCACAGAACAGGAGTAAATTGGCACCTACCAAACCCACTGATGTTATCAGCACTATAGCACAGGGAAACAGGATTAAATGATGTCAGAAAAGGCCCACCTTAGTTTTGGGTTTTTTTTTTGTGTTGGGGGGGGAACCTCTTTCTGTTTTTTAAAAAGAACAAATTATATACATACTTGGCTGAGAAGAGAGTTAGATAATTTTAAAGCAGATTCTCCCATTAAATGTAGGTGGTCCTTCTATTGCAGCAATAACTTAAATAGGATGAACACACACAAATTCTGCTCATTCTATGTATAATATCTGAGGTCACTGTGAGTTAGTGCTAAAGGCTGTAGTGAGTGGGTAAGGAGTAGCCTTTCAGGCACTACAATAAATTGCCAAGGAGCCTTGGCAGAACAGTCTCAATAATTATTCAGCAACAGAAAACATCATGGAAAGGCAGGCTTCATTTTTTTCAGAGAGTATTTATACCTTTTATAGTAGCTAATCCATCAGGTTAATTTCATTGTTCCAGCAGGAAAGCAGGAAGCAGACTATTTTATGAAGGGAAGTGGCAATCCGTTAGAACAGGATCTCGTAGACCCAGTTTTTGCAGACAAGCTTTTAACTGGCCCCATGCTTCTGCTGGATGTGCGCAAACTCCTTTAGACTGCTGACCCAAATCATGACCCATCATGCAGCTGACCCAAATCCAGTGTACCAAAAGAAATGTTCCCCTTGTTTTCAGTGAGCTTTGGATCAGGCTTTATTAGTCACTGTTCATTCATAAAAATGTCTCGTTTCCAAAATAAATGCCAGTGAGGTGGATGGTTGCATGCTATTTTGAAGGGCTCCATATCTCCTGCTACAACTCTTTAAAACCACAATGAATGTCACTTTCTCACTCAAGGTCGCTAGAAAGAATGTCCAGGCTGAAAAGGGACACATACCAGAGCTATATACACAGGAGTCTTTAGCACTGATAATCAGTGTCTGGCTAGCTTCACAGGGCATTGTTTTACTCCTCTCTGCTGCCTATACTGGACTTTGCTATAGCGTTGTTTGGTCCCATAAGTTGAGAAATAGAAAGCAGGTAACTCTTAGCAAAAAGTACCTTTTTCCAAAAAGAACAGACTTTAAGAGCATCTTTGTTTGTATGAGCTTGACCTACTTAAATTTCATTTAGATAAAATCTTACAGGTAGTGCAATACCATTAGTAATCTTTATGCACAGATTAATGCAATATTTGGCTATTTTCTTGGCTACCAGAAGCACAATGAGCAGGAACAGATTGTCAGCACTTATTATCTTTCCCGTCAGCGGCAAAAAAGAAGAAGAAAAAAGAAAAAAAGAAAAAATTCAATAGGGCTCCCTTGGAAGGAAACACAGCAGATGAACAGCTTCCTGAAATCCTAAGGAGCCCAGTGATTCAGACCCATCCTGAACAGTGTCATTTCACCCTAGAACCTAGAGTGGTACATGAGCCAGCAGGATGCTGGGCTGCCTCAGCCAAGTATTGGTAGTAGGCCAAAGAAAGTGTGCCTTCCCCTCTGCTAAGCACTGGGAAGAAACATCAAGAGTACTGAGTTCAGTTTCAGGCTTTCCAGTATAGGAAAGTCACAGACATGCTGGAGTGAACCCAGCAACGGGCCATCAGATAAGATGATATAGAGAAATCAGAGCCAAACTTTTCTTAGCAGTGTGGTGGACAGGGCTACAACAAAGTCCAGTAGACATGTCTGCAACAAGATGTGACGGACACAAACTGGAGTCAGAGAAATTATCATCAGATATAAGGAAATAAATTTTCCTTGTGAGAATGGTCAAACACTGGTGCAGACTGTCATAGCCCAGAGAGGTTGTTGCATCTTCATTCTCAGCAATTTTTAAGATCTACTGAGCAACCTGCTGTCACTGGTCTAGCTTTAAGCAGGGGTCACAGCAGGCAGCCTCTGGCAGCCACTTCCAGCCTGTGTGGGTCTATGAATCTGCAATACTGAACTGCAGAATAAATCCTGCTCAACACTGCTGCCAGTTTTCTTGTCTTCACATCTTAAAAAGCCTTGACAGCAGAAAAGGCCAAATCATCTGTCATCAGGCAAAGAAACAGCTCCCTCCAAGGGCCAGGCCTGCCAAATGACCCTGGCACAAGCTTCTGATAGTAGCTGAGTTAAAATAGGGGAGTTAGCAGACTAGAAAAATCAGGAACAAGCGTTCAGACTCAGAAGTCATCGTAATGGAAACAGATACAAAAGCCACAAACCTTTTCCAAGAACTCTTCTGGGGGTTTTTTTAAGTAGCTTCTAAGGTTCAGATAAATCCATCCTTTGCATTTTATCTTCATATGCTGTGGTGCAGAAAAAGTGACAGCAAGTAAACTGTCACTGCTGTCTGTTCCTGTGCCACTTACAGCTGCTGAACTGTGGGCAAAATAATCTGCAGATGTGGGAGCATTTCTGCTTGTATTTACAGCCCTGCTATAATACAGACTCTTAAAAATCTCCTGCTTGGCTAAAGATGCTTCTATCTTCACAACTAAAAGAAAACACTTTATGAACACTTTACATACACTTCACCATTACATCTTTTACTGACTTTTCCAAAGGCACGGCTGAAACACATAACTGGTTTGTCCTTTTAGTTCAGAGAAGTCCTGGCATTGACCTGGTATCCTTGTTTCCTTCTCTCCAGCTGCCTTGCGCTTCTTTGAGTCAACATCATAGTGATAAGGAAAATTACTTGAGCAGCTGCAACCTTAAAAAGGAAAAGCATTTAAAAAAATAGCTTTCCAAGCAGAGTTTCTTTTAAAGTGAGGAAAACAGGTACAGTGGGGTGAATTGGAGATTAAAAGATGAAATCAGCCTAGGGAAGGGAAGCTAATTTGCCTTACTTTGTTTTTCATAAAATACATCAGCGGGGATGGCAAAATCTGAAAGGTAAAATCTGAAAAGTAAAATCTGAAGAGAGAGGGAGCATTGTGAAAGGACATATGGGAGGCAGGAACTGAAATCATATACATACACAGAAAGCTAGGGTATGTCAGCACATCATATTTATATCAGTGCCCTGGAAGTGGCATATGGTTGTTTCACATGTAATTATGCAGCACATTTTTGAGTGAGGTATCTGCTTCCTTCAGCCACACTAGTTAAAAGCACTAAGCGTGCGCTAAACTCTAAGTGTGTGAATAACGCTGTGTTCACTTAGCAAAGGCCTTAATGACTTCATCTCTTTAAGACTCCTATTAATTCTTAGGACACTTATTTCCGACTGTGGCAAGTGCCGTGGCAAGTGCCATGGCAAGTGCCATGGCTAGCAAGATTACAACAATGTCTACTGTGTGTAGACAAAACGGGCACAGTGTCTAGGAGACTGGCAAGTGAGGAGACAAGACTGGCAAAGTGTCTAGGAGATGGAAAGACTCCTGAAGAAAGCCTCTGTCATACTACATTAAATATCTGAGCCTGCAATATTCAGGCTCAGCTTTACTTTCATGTCATTGCCACACAGCTTATAGGTAGGTGCCTATACAGAAAGAAGTGACAATAAATGTGACTACAGGAAACCCTCTGCAAAATTCTTTTATCTAATTGGGAGCATGAAAGGAAAATGACGGGAGCATCTGTTCAGCCAGAAAGATGTTAGGCACAGAAATGTGCTCAGAAGATTTGTCTTGTTCATGGGGTTGAAAAGAAGAAGCTGCTGTGCTCTTGAAATGCCTGGTACTTCTCTCCATCCAAAATAAACTGCTGACTCTAATGACTGCCCTTTCAGAGATGGTCTATTTTAAGACAATGGAGCTATGCCAGAAGGAGAAATCACAGGAATGACAGCATGCAATAAAGCACGACAGGATGAATTTTTGATCTTCTGCAAAGGGATTCCTTTCATGCTTGTGCTTTAGCACTGGGCTTTACATGAAGTCTTGTGAAGCCTGGAGATGGAGAAGAAAGAGCTGGAAGCTAGAGGCACAACGGTTGTATTTGTGGTGTTGAGAGGGGGGCTCATTGCAGCATGGGCTGGAGCGGATTTACCCTTCCTCTGCAACAATTTGTCTATTTACTATTGAGGATCTGCTTGAGCACTTTATTGAACTAGATTCTTAAATGTAAAGCAATATCCTGCTTCAGGAGATCCCATGCCAAAATGCTGAGTGTTTCAGTGGCAAGGTTATTGTATCCTGCTGTCCACTGCTCATTAGTGAACTACCTCTGACTCACTGCAAGCTCCTGAGTTTGCTCATATAAGTAAGTCCAAACTGCTGGTGTGGCTTGTCTGGAGCACAAAGGAGCTCTGAAATTCCTTCCTTTAGTGCACGTCTAGTGGAGGTGGCTTCTTCCACACCCTCATGGAGAATTTCTGTGTCCGTTAATAAGCATTTGCCAGTTTTTCCTGGTTTTCTTCAGTCATTCTTCATTGCTTAGAGCATGACCTGCACTTCAGTACAACTGCACTCTCTCATTGTAGCGTTCATTAGAATTTATTTTGTTCCTGTGCGCACTGGCACAGCTATTGTTGAAATGGAGTAAGTAATGTATAAGCCTAAACAATAATGAATGTGATCTATATCTTGACATGTGCAACAATGTAACTAGAACAGCATATTTCTTTGTGCATAGGTTTTGCTTTCTTGGGGAGAATTTGACCAAGAAGACAAACAATAGTTATAGTTGCATTACACTAGTTATAGCTGCATTACGCCATAATGCAGCTGTAACTATTTTTCAATAGGGAGAATAGTTCTTCAATAGGAAGAACTATTGATTCAATAGTAATTAAATAATGATTTCTATTCTGTAACAGGAATCATTAGAGAGAGTTGCTGTGGATCTTGCTTTGCTGCCTTTTTTCTGGCTCCTTCCTAAACTACATCTTCGTCATAAAACACTGGGACTCCAACGTGCAGGTTAGCTCATTTCTGAAATGTGTGAAAGAGTGAGGACTGCAGATTTGTTGGCACTCATGGTGATATTTAATGCATAATAAATACCAATATATTATAAGATCTGGTCTTTGAGAAAAGGGGCTGCTTTTTCAGTGGTCCCACAACCACTAAAGCTTCTCAGAGCTACTCCAATCAGTCAAACCTCCATCAGCTTGTAAAAGCCATGATTACAAGTGGGCTCATCCCACTTTTTCAGGATCCTTCCCCCTGTTCAACACTCACCCTACACAGTTACAGAACATTGCTAGAAACTACTCCAAGTGGCTGAAGTTAAGATACAATGCCTATGTTTTCTAGGGAAATAAGAAATAAGTTTTTTATAGTATAGTATTTACAGTATTCATAATATTCCATAGTACAGTATATATTTATCCTGCTTAAACAAATAATAACTGCAATTATATCCTGCTTCAGTAAATAGAAAATAAATGTAGGAAGCATTCGCATGAAAAGGAAAACTGCAGATAATACCTAAAATCTCTTATTTCCCTTTTGAGAAAGTTATAAGGGAAAAAACCAACACACTTCAAAGGAGGGACTAAGAATATGGAAATTTTCTCTTGATATCTGAAAAGACAAATGCCCTTAGAACAAAGCATATTTCTTTTCTGTTCCAATGCGTAGGTTTTTAAGCTTTGCCTGGTCTTTTTTAACAAATTGGTACAAAGCCCAACACTTCCTCTCTAAAAGACAAGAAGAAAACTGGGATTTCAGCTCTAAAAATGCTGTCAGATGAGCATCAGTGTACAGTGAGTAGGCTTTATAAATAAATGGGTAAGTCCCCAGCCTGGTCTGAGTGGAGCTGTGGCAGTTCCCATCCAATGAGGGCCTCTTTAGGCTTATGGGGTGCTACCTTCTTGCAATCATGCCTGTGCCCTCAGCTGACTGCTCGGCCACCTTGATTGCCTAATTTTCTATTCTGGACATTTTGCTTGCTATACTCCCCAGCTTTCTTGCTCTTTTTCTATTTTTGAAGTTGTCCTTTCGACTTGATTATTCTGCCTGAGAAGCACTATTGTTTTTTTGACCTTGCCTTTGTAAGTACACCATTTTTGAGAGAGGTGCACGCCTCTGGTACCTGGGTGACAGGTGGATCCTGCCTGAGGCTGCTGTCCTGCACTAGTGCTGCCCTTCTCAAGTCAGAAATGTGGAAAGCCACAGACAGCCAAAGCAATGGGAGCCTCTGTCCCAACCATGGGCCATTTGGATAGCCAAAGGAGGGGACGTAGATCTGTTTCAAGACTAGATGTGTCAGCAGGATGAAGGGGGATGCACGGGCGCAGTCACACACTGAAGATAGCACTGGAATGCCCTGGGAAGGATCAGCTCTGCCTCTACCTTCTCCCCTTCTCCAGTAACCCACCCACTGCAACCTCAGCAGCTCTCTTTGTATATCTAATATAAAAGCAGGTAATCAGAGCTGTCAGTTATGCAGGGATATGGGGCCTCTGTGTCTGTTCTTCATAATTATACAGCACTGTATCAAATAAATGCCTTCTCAGGTCCTCCTTCCAAGGGAGACATCCCCAGTCCAAAATGCTGACTGGCTCCTCACCTGGTTATGAGAGATGATTACAAGGGTGACATCTCTCTTTATCTCTCTTTATCTGTCTTTACCTCTCTTTATTCATATGTACACACAGATCTACTTTTATCTTATGTGTTTATATTATTCTTTTTTTGCTTAGGCTAGATGTACAGACCCTTCCAAAATGTCATTTCACTTGAAGAAACCTACAAAGTCTGTGTGATAAGTTCAGTAATACTCTTCAGAGGGCTTCAGTGCAGTGTGATGTTTTTCATTAAACAGTAGACTTAGCCAACAGCTGTGTTTCATTTGCATACAGACCTCAATTTGTCAGTGATCTTTATTTGAGTGAACATTTTCGGGCTATTAGTTTTCAGCAGCTCTAGCTTCTGTGATTGCTGTTTGTGTTGCAGTTAGCTTTCCAGAATGTTTCCATGTGGAAGCTTTGTCTGAATGAAAGGAGGACCACATCAGTTGTCTGAGCCATTCATTGCCCTTGCTACTGATGTGCTGGCATGTCTAGAAACCTCATGGTCATGGGCCAAATTACTGCTGCCTGTGGATAAAAGCAGGAGATGGACCTACTTGGTAGGTGCAGTTCAAAGCCAGCAGATCCATAGGCTGTATATTTTGGACTCACTATCAATGGTCTTCAAAGAGCACAGCTGTGTATTTCCGTTTGGGATTTCCCAAAAATTCTTGTTAGATGTCACATTTGGGAATATAATCCTGGACAAGAGTAGGAATGACACCATTACTCGAGAAATAGGTTTACGCTGGTAACAGGCAATTTCACTGGCTTTGACCTTTTCTAAAATGCATGGCAAAATTTTAATTCCATTTCCATTTCACCAGCCCTGTCTGGCTGGTTTTGTGTGTTTGCTTTTGTAGATTGGGAGCTATTTAGGGCAATTTGTGTGCTGTGTTTGCTCCCTGCCTGTTGAGATACGAATCACAGCGTCTTCATTTGTATTCATGCTTTGCTGTGGGTCTCATCAACCTTGCTGGTGTGGAAATGGAAGCAGGAGTTACTCCAGAGACTACAGACCTATATGAATGTTTGAATATGCCTTAAATGTGTGACTTGTCCACTAACAGGTGCCTTGGGCACCCATGGTTAGAGAAGAGATGAAAGATTCTTGTAGTATATACAGGATGCCACTGTCCCAGACTGACACTGAGTTTTAGGCATCTAAGCCCCTCTGTGGCTTTGGACCTATGTGAGCTGCACCTGCTTTCTCAAGAGGAATTAGACCAAGCACCAGTGGTTTTAGGGGAAGTTAATGTCAAATATGATTTCTAAAGTGCTCTATCAAGAAATGTGGATGAGTCCCATCAATTTACAATAAATTGTGAACAATAATGCAGGGACTTTCATAAAGAAAATATCTCCACAACGTGAAACTGAACAGAAGCTACAGGACACCCATAGAGACGAACTTACAGTAACTGCTAACAGAGGAGCTGGGTTCTACCTTGCAGCAAACAGCACATCTCCTCTTCTACTCGATGCCTTCTGCATTTGACAGACAGGTAGATGGGGAAAATAACTCACTCAAGTGCAGGGTCATTGGTCCCCTCTGGATCTGCGATATTCAAATTCCTCAGACCCAAGCCTCTTTTTGCTGCATATGACAGGGAGCCCAGGTTACAGTGGCAGCTCAGGGGAGGAATATCTTGCATACCATATGGGGAAACACAGAGAGCTTTCTGTGCTGCAACGAGCTTCCTGTGTGTCTTGCAATTCTCTAGCTCAGTTCTAGCTCTACATTTACTTCTTTGCTTTTTTGTATAAAATGTGGGTTATTTCAGGCCCTTGGATCTTGCCTGAAGTCATGCCTATCCATGCTATATAGCTTCAGAAAGCTTGCCTATTTCACAGTTTTCACAGCAGGTTTAGTAAAGATACTGTATTTCCCTTAGAAACTCTGTTTTTCTTATACATTGGTATGCAGGCATTTCCCTTATCAGTTTTATATTTTTATTTCAAATCTTATTTTACTGCAGGCTGAGATCCTTTAGATCATAGAGCTTCACAGCAGCTGCTCTGGAGGAGCAACAGGACAGGAGCAGTAAGCAGAAGCAAAGGATGCCTGAAGCCAGCTGCTCTTTGACAGACCCATTGAAATGGTGCAGGGGACAGACCCTTCCCATCACCAGTGCTGCTGCCAGCACTGCTGGCCCCAGGCAGCACATGAAGAAGTCCCCACTGACAACAGCAGTGACTGCGGGATAAACTGTGCGAGACAATTTCTATGCGTTTCTCCTTGCCTTTGCCCGTGGCAGGGGGGTTGGAACTAGATGATCTTAAGGTCCTTTCCAACCCTAACTATTCTATGATTATATGTGCACCTGCCCAGTGTAGCATCCTGGAGTGAAATCCCACAGCATCGCCTGCCTTAGAGTAGCTGCCCACTTGGCCAGTGGCAGCTGGTTCTATCTCCACCGGCAAACAGGTTGCCTGGGGGAAGGTAGTCACCCTGGAAGTGATTCTCCCAGTGGGGGGTACTGTGTTTCCAGCCCCCTTAGGGCTCATGTATCTGGGAGAGAGGGATGTGCCTGCCTTTTAGTGTGGCCCAACAATTTGCAGTCCATGCATCAGCCTCAGAAAGTGCTTAACTTGGAGCAGTGCTCATTCAGCCATGCAGTGATGGGGGGCAGTGAGAAGTAGAGTAAAAATAATGGCTACTCAGTCTTGAAAGATGGCCTCAGCTATGATCAAGCAGTATCAGAAGCCAGCCTGGTGGGAGGCATTTACAAGGCTTGGAAAAGGGTGTGCAGGGAGGTGCCTGTGCCTGAGCACAGGTGTGTTGAGGTGCCATGAGGGTTGTAGGAATAAACAGGTTTCCACCCTCGTGGGAAGAAAACCCATCTGCTTTGAACATGGGATGTAACTAATGGCTGGACCATAGATGCACACTTCCCATGGAAACAACAGTGTGAACTAATTAAAACATGGATGGAGAATAAGTAATAAAAGTTCATAACCAATAGGAAAGTGAGTTTTATGTTACATACAATATAGGAAGCCAAGCCTTACAGTCATTAGGTTCATGTTTTGATATACCTTGGACCTGCTGTGTTAGTAACCCTTTAGCACCTACCACACAGATGAATGAAAGCTTCTCCTGACCTTTTTCACAAGCTCATTCGTGGTCTGATACTCTGATTTTGTCTTCCAGAGTACAATCAGTTTCAACTAGCTGACAGCCATCTTGTTTTAATATTATGGTAGCAGAATCCACAAATAACTCTTTTGTCTTTGACGGGACTTAAGAGAGCGTGGGATGCTTCACACAGGCTCCCTGCGATCTCTTCTGGCTATTCTCTCTCCCACAGAGTGCGCCTTAGCCTGACCAGGGCACCCTGAAGCTGATGGGGAAGAACAGAATGCCCATGAACCACCTTTCTGGAGAGGACAAGCAGAGACTGATCACCCTTCAGCAAGGAGGTAGCAGGAACTTCTGGAACATACGCAAAGCAAATGGATGAATTTTATTGTTTCCAACACAAACATTCCTTTGAAAGCACTCCTACACATTCACAGCATGAAAAGCTGCAGGTGAAATAAATGTTAAACAAAATTCAAGACTTTTCGCACATGACCATGAGAAATGGCACAGTTATAACTGAAAAAATCAACACCATCAGCCACTGCAGAGCTGATTTACACCCTTTCTCATGCTTACATGGCCTCAGCAACAGCACTGGAGCCACGTAAGTAGTGTTTAGCCACTCTCCGATGTGTTATTAGCTGTGGACATAATTAGTAATAATTCTTTGACAGTTTATCATGAGAGTAATGATAAGAAAGGCATGAACAAGAGTTTGTGTATTTAAGGGAAAACATTGTGTTACTGGCTTCTGTTATGACAAGTTAGTGGAAAAATCACCTTGGTCTATGAAGACTTTGTGCTCACCGGATGTTCTGTATTTAAGACTGCTGCAGATATCTTTTGAAGAGGTAATTTAGACATGATAAGTTTCAGAGTTTATTATTGTTACATATTTGAAACATGACCTGGTATTTGCAGCATAATTAATGATGTTATGACTCTTGCACAGTGGTTTTAAATAGCCTTCAGCAATGTCTATCATTTGAATTAGTTAGAAAAGATAATCTTATCTGCCCCTTATCAGCTGTGCTTGTCATCATCCAGTCATAAGCTTTCTAAGTTTTAGAATATCTTTGCAAGAAATCTGCCAGGGTGAAGCTAAAAAAACGCTTCAAGACATGGGAATTTGAAACGTTTCAACCAAAATAAATGAGCTTATTTTCCTATCCATTGCAGGCAAACAAGCATCCTGTCAATATCTTACCCAAACTGTGTAATTCACAGTAACATAATTCATGTTGTGTCCAGCAGAAACTCAATATTTCCATGAGGCAGCTCTGTTCATAGTAAATAGGTAACTATGCAAATTGATGAACACTTTTCTGTAATCAAGGAGAAAGAGAGGGGAAATCAAAATTTTATCTCCTCATTTGCATGCATAGGATACGCTTATATGTGGTGATTTTCAACAGCCGTCAGCATCAGCTTAAATGCACACCCAAGCCAGGTCTAAAATCTTCTGCAAATCCCACCTTGGGGAATTTTCAGGAAATGAAATTGAAGTCGCTGTAATGCTAAAAGCTCCACTAACCTGATCCAGAGAGAGACCTTAGAAGAAAGAAACCCTTTTTGAATGCATTTGTAGTTCATGCTCATTATTCTCCAATATACATGGGAAGGGAAAATGATGTGGCTCGTGAGCTTAACATCTGCTGCAGCACTGCTGAGCATAATGCGGAGGCTGAGAAGATCAGTGTATGAGGGCAGCTTTTACCACGTGCTTCTGTTGGGCCTCCTAACTCAGAGGCCTGGGGCAGGGGGTCATCAGTGAGATATTTACTTTTATGTTCATGAGTTATTTCACATTCAGTGGGAGCTCTGAACATGTACTGTGTCCATAGAGCCCCACTGGCATCTAAGTCTGTTATAGCTGGGAAAAAGGTAAATGCTTTGAATTAGTCTCGGATATTCTTCAAGAAATATATAAAAAATTGCTAGCTCATATCCTAGCAGGCAACATGTTAATCTGGTTTTGTCCCAGTGTTTCACCTTGGATTCTTCAGTTGAATACAACATACACAAAAATCTATCAAGAGATGCTGGAAAAGGAGAGAAAAGTTATTACAGAAAATCGTTATTACAGACAGCCTGTTATGTGTCTGCATTTCACACTTCTCTCCTGTGGGCAGTTAAAAAACCCAAAAACCAGAAAAACTGTAGTATGAAGGTGTTGTTCTGTACTGAAAACTTTGCTGCCCTTTGTTTAGAGGGATTAAAGCAGATATTTGAACAGATGCTTCTCTGACCTGCAGATACCAACATGCTACTTAACTCCTCCTGTGCTTTCTTCCTCACAGCAGTCCTCACAGCCAGCCTTGCCCTGGCCACAGAGGCCACATCCCCTGCGGAGGGGCTGGCGCAGGCAGCTAGGAAGCATTAGGGTGCACAGTAAAGCAGGTAGGAGTGTATTGACAGCAAGGCAAAAGTGATGGGAACCAGCAAAATGAAACATGGAAATGGAATGGGGAATTTGGATGGAGCTCTCATCTTCCTCTTGCCAAGCATTGCAAGCTTAGATGTTATCTGTCATAAAACGTGAAACAGCATCTCATTTTGCTGTTGTAGCCTATTGCTGAAAGAGCAATACAACTATTTTAATATGAATCTGAAGCATGTGCTCAGGCAGTGACAAATCAGAACTATGGTTTCATGAGCTGCAATGTGAAATTTAAGGGGTGTCTGTCTGCAGACCTGGGGGCACAAGCAGTCTAACAGCTACCTTGGGAAGTGGTACCCAGGGGTGCTGGAGCAGCCTGTGCCCCTCCTGGGTAAGCAACTAGCCCCCCTTCGGTGGCACTGCTAGAGCAGGCACAGCAAGCAGGTACAGCTCTGAAAGGTCACCCTTGCAGAGCTCTGGAGCTTTCATCTAAGTGAAAATATGCTCCCAGAACTGCTGTGACTTGAATTATGTGAAAAAAGGAAATTTCAATGGGATGTCATAAGGATGAATTTGGCAAATGCTGCATGAAATAGCATCAGTGCAGCTTGGCCAAGCAGCCTGTCACTATTAGCAAGTGCAAGAGCAGCCAGAATGAGGCAGCAGAGGTGAAGCACAGTATTTCACTTCAACACTGCATCAAGCCAAGTTCCCGTCCACAGGCTTGGAGGTACCCAGTGCTGTGTTTAGATAAAAGCTGCTCCAAAGATGCTGGGGAGGAGAGGAGATGCCAGGGAACCGTCCGTCCTGTACTGGATCTTGCAGATTCGCCTGGGTAATGACCACTCTTTGCACTCTGCCCCTGCTGAGCCCTCCTTAGCTACCATGCCTGAACATTGCTGCCAAATACACC
Source organism: Psittacus erithacus (assembly GCA_009867235.2). Lineage (NCBI taxonomy): Eukaryota > Metazoa > Chordata > Aves > Psittaciformes > Psittacidae > Psittacus > Psittacus erithacus. Next base: position 39,975 of record WYDI02032759.1, on the reverse strand, counting down.
CTTTGCCTTTAGCTGTAGGCAGAAAAGACCTCAGTCCAATGCTCAAATTCAAGTGGCAAATGTTCTTTTACTCAGTCTGTGGTGGTGAGTTTTTTCACAGTAGATTTTATAGTGGTTAGAGGAAGGATGCAAGGTCTCCTGGCAAACTGCCATAAAGAAGATTGCTGTGTCTTTCCAAGGCCATCTCCTGGCATGGCTCTGTTAGCTGAACACACAATTTCTTGAGCACTCAGGCTGACATAATTCTGTGAGCAAAATTCCTTAAACGTGAACTAAGACAGTATGAATTCAAGGTGTCCCTGCGCCGCCCTGCTCAGGTGGCGTCTCTTACCTGTTAGTCACTTGGCAAAAAGAGTTGGAAAAGACAGAAGAGTATTTGTGCAGGGAATAACTCTGCAAATGAAGCTTAAGCAGGAGCTGATAGAAAGCCAGGGTAATAAGAAATTAGTTATTCTGTGGCTAATGCAGTGGCTGCTAAACCATATGGATCCAAGGAAGTAGAACGCAATCTCAGCAGTAAGGGAACAACACAGAAGGTGTCTGGGGATGTGTGCTTGTTTAAGATCATTCCATGGATTATGGGGCTTTGTGTCTAAAACCAGCAAGGATTGACGGCACACTACAGAGAAAGTTCTGACAAGTGCAGCTGATTCAGGGGTTTAAAATAGGGCATAACTTAGCTTGCAGATTTGCTAAGTCTTGTATCATATCAGGGCAACTTTTAACTCTCTGCAGTCTTACTGCTTATTCAGAGAACACCAAGGGCTTTCAGGAGATAATTTATTTTCACTAGTCTGCTAAATGTGCACACAAGGGCATTTTTTGACATTTGTTCCCTTTTCTAGTCACTGACCTCTAAATATGACACCTAAATTTCTGATCTTCTCATATCCCTACAATTTTATCTGTTCTGGATTTCCTATTCTACAACAGTGCAAAATTGTTCCACAGAGTTCCACAATTCAGTTAAATATCACATAAAAAAGCACTTCCATTTGTTTGCTTAAAACTTACTGTCCAGTGTCCTTACTAGATGCCCACAGTCCTTGTACTGTGATGAAAAGAAGTTGTTTTTCCTCATTAGTTTTCACTGGAGAACCAGCTCTTGCATATGCTTCAAGCAGAGATTGATATGAAATCTGGGTTATTTTTCCATGATGAAAAATTTAAACCTAGATTTTTCTGCTCTCAAAAGAAGCTGTTCTATAGCTCTTATCTCTGTAGCTTCCAAATTTATTAAATTTTTAAGCTGGGAGGACTGCGAGTGCAAGCAATATTGAAGATGCATTTATATGCCTTTATTCTTTCATATTTTTAGCCTGGTCAAGGCAGCTTTAAACTAAATTTGTTGGGGGATGGGGACACCAATCCCTCCCAGAACTACCAGTCAGTTGCCAGCATCTGTAATGAATGCTTGAAGTGATGCAGAGATATTCCAGCTGCTCCAGTCAATGAGTCAGCTTTATTTGGAGCTCTGCTCAGATGCCTGTACACAAACACTCATAATATGGGGAATAAACAAGAGGAATTAGAGATGTCTAGGGAGATATGACATCATTGGCATCATGGAAATATAGTAGGATGGCTCCTATGACTGGAGTGTTGGAATGGAAGGAGCTGGCAGATGGAGCTGCTAAGCCACTGTCCCTCATATTTGAAAACATATGGCAGTCATGTGAAGTTCCCAATGACTGGAAAAAGGGAAATATAACCTCCATCTTCAAGAGGGGGAAAATAGAAGACCCAGGGAACTACAAACGAGTCAGTCTCACCTCTGTGCCTGGCAAAATCTTGGAGCAGATTCTCCTGGAAACCATAATAGGGCACAAGAAAAACAACAAGGTGCTTGGTGACAGCCAGCATGGCTTCACTAAGGGGAAATCCTGCCTGACCAATTTGGTGGCCTTCTATGATGGGGCCACAGAACTGATGGACAAGAGCAAAGCAGCTGATGTCATCTACCTGGACTTATGCAAAGCGTTCGACACTGTCCCACACGTCATCCTTGTCTCTAAATTGGAGAGACATTAATTTGATAGGCGGACCACTCGGTGGATAAAGAGCTGACTGGATGGCCACATGCAAAGTGCTGTGGTCAATGGCTCGGCGTCCAGCTGGAGACCGGTAACAAGTTGCAAGGAAGCTCTTTACTGTAAGGGTGGTGAGGCACTGGAATGGGCTGCCAAAAGAAGTGGCAAATGCTCCACCCCTGGAGGTGCTCAAGGCCAGGTTGGACAGAGCCTTGAACAGCATGGTCTAGTGTGAGGCATCTTTGCATGTGGCAGGGGGGTTAGAACTCGATGATCTTAAGGTCCTTTCCAATCCTAACTATTGTATAATTTAACAATTCTATGATTTGGTGGCATAATGATGTTTCCTATTTTGCTCTCACTTCCTGAAATGCAGAAAAGGGTTTGCATGCCTTAGCACTTGCCTACTTTTTCTAGTTACACTACCTAGATTAATAAAAGACATTCAATCTAAATATGCAAACTTTTTGTACTCTACTGTAGCGATCATACTACTGACCACATGCCTGATAGTCTACTTGCCTTTCTGAGTGTTTCTGAACACTTAATGGTATTTTCAAGCTACTAGTCACATTGACATCAAGAGCTCTTCCCCGGCTCATAAGGGATAAATCAGAAGCTGTGGATGGGTATGCGTGGCCAAGATCATTTTCTGCTTGTGCTTGCTTATGCTTTTATCTGCACTCAATTTCACCTGCAAGCTTATTGCCCACTTATTTAGTGCTCTGGTGACAATTTTTGCCGTCAGCTTCAGATTTAACAATCCTGATTTATTTTGTATTGTCTTCAGGCTGTGTAGCACACATTGCTGCTTACCCCTTTTTCATCAAAACATTGAATTGAGCATGTCGCACTCATACAAAATTACCTGTGTATGTGCATATAGGGTGCATTGAAATGTCCCAACACAGAAGCTCATGCACCATGACAGAAACCTGATCTTTAATGCCTGATCTTTGGCTTCTTGCTATTAACCATATATTAGCCTGAGAAAGAATTTCCCTTCTGCCAATGGCAGCTCAATTTCTTTAAGAGCTATTGGTGAGATACTTTGTGTTAAATATCAGCTAGGTCACCTTTGGACAATGTGAGTGACTCCTGCAAAAGTGGTGCAATAACAGCTCAAGAGACCAGTGTTGAACTGAATGCGAATGAAGGAGACGAGAAGGGTATATACTCAGTGTGACAATGAGCAAAACTGACGAATGGTTGCTGATAAGATGGCAAAAATGCTAGAATTAATCTAAGCAAAGAAGACCACTGAAATAATGCAAAAATACATTAAGTAGATTTTACTAGAGAAAACACTGAGATAGTCATCTTCAGTTTGTGCAAATTCTATGATTCACTGGGAGAAGAGAAGAGATGAAAAGAATTAGCAAGAAAATGAAGAGTCCTTAAGAATTAACAAAAATGCTAAGATGGTTGAAGGATGCATAAATATTTGGAAACCAATATCTGAGGGCCAAGTTCTCCTGTACTCACAGGGACTCATGCAAAATAGCTTCCACTCACTGTGTGTCCCAGTTGGACAACTCAGGTAACTTGAATGTGTGATTGACATGAGGTAATGAGCTGCAACCCCCTGGTTTTATAGGGGTATAGTGCTGCATGGGTACCCACGAAGGATTCATTCCTTCCAGCAAGTGTGGAGCTGTCTGCAGGTGAAAATCGCATGTACACCCAAATGTGTTGCTGGTACTTAGAACACTTGAAATCTGATCTCTGAAAACATCCGTATAATCTCCTCCTGTGAAACACAAGGGTTGAATGGGAGCTGCTGCCTTTCACAGCCAGAGGAACATTTACCTCTTTTACACTAGATCCAAGAAATGAGGGAGATTTATGCAGCTGCCACTGCATCAGAGCCCTATGTGTGGCTGATTGCAAGGCTTTTACATGGTGGGCAATAGCAGGTTGGCTGAAGTGGTGAGAAGCTTTGATGCAGCCAGACTAATGATAGGTAGCAAAAATTCAGACAGATAAAGCAATTATTGAACGTTAGATAGGCTTTGAGAAATTAAATGAGTTCAAAGGCTGTTCTACCATTTAGAAAGCCATAACATATTACTGGCTGCCCTGGAAGTAATGTTTCAGAGTCTAAAAATAGACGGCATATACCACTCCTTCTGCTTCCCCTGGAGTGCTAAGAACATTCAGTACTTATTAAAGAAGGCGTTAAAAATAAGTGGAGGCTTGCATATTATTTTTTATGGTTTCCCTTTTGAAAAAATACCAGAATAACCATTTATAGCCATTCTTCTTCTGAGGAGTCAGACAACAGCAGAAAATGAAAAGGAGGGGATATACCCCTTGCTTGTTTACACGGCTTACTGCTGTGGTGGGGTCTGGTGTCTCCTTTTATGCACCTGGCCATGAAACCTTATTCTCAGCCTGACATTTTCTCAGCAGTTTTCCTCCTACAGACCTTGGAATTGGCAAACCCTTGAGGCCATGACTCAAGGAGTCATGGAAACAGGAAACAGGAGAAATCCCATGAAAGACAAAAAGGACAGTTACTGGCTGATATTTCTGTAAGTCACAAGCAAGCAAGTTCCAAGGTCTTTCTTGTGCTACAGAGCATTTAAACTGCATCTGCCTCAGCCAGCCAGAGATATTGGTCACCTATTATGTTAGTTTGTGTCAAAATGTCCTTGGGAGCATTTGGCCACAGAAAGTTTCCAATTAACTTGGCATATTTAATTCATGCAAACCCATAACCAGTATCAACTGTATCTGCAAGTTTTCTAAAGCCTCATGGCTTATGTTTGCCTTGTGTGTTCCTGCATCCAGTGTGGTGCCATAAAGAGAAGATGCAAGGACACGCATAATACTTCCCACGAGTAATTTAGCAGAGACAACAAGAGCAGGTCTGTAAACTTGTACTTCCAAGTCCTGGAAAATATCTTTGGAATTTACAGCAACAGTTTGCAATCTGTATTTTGATTGGTTTATACTTGTGGAGGTACATATCATTACTTTTGCTCTGCAAATATTTTGGTGGCAGGCAAGGGTTCCTGTTGAAGTTGAGTTCCTCATCAGACCTGAGGGTGGATGAGGTCTGAACAGAGTAGCTTTGACTTCTTGCAGGCTGCTTGTTCCATGGCCTCCACAGAGAATTTTGGTCTTCAAGGAATACAACCATTTTTCATAAGGCGGCTGAGCAGTCTTGCACTCAGCAAAGCCAGAGAGCTGAAGAACTGAACAGAGGGATTAAGCCTCCTCTGGGAACCAGGAAATTAAGTTTAAACCTCTGCCTCTCTAGTTCTTCACTAGAGCTAGATAGTAGCAGCTATTTTTTATTATTATTATTATTATTTTAAAAGGAGAATGTTTTCAAATCTCCTATAGCCTTCGCTTTCACAGCTTTTAAAAATTAAATCAATAACTAAACAGAAAAAGATTCAGAAAATGCTAAATGTTCTGCATTTAGTAAAACTGTGCCAGTTTTAAGTAAATCAGAAGCATTTCCCTGCTGAGACTCCTTTTTTACTTCATTCTATATGCAATTCTGAACAATATAAAAATTCCCTTCATACTACTAACTCTCTTGGCATTTGCATAGGATTTTCAGGTAAGCTGCTAAACAATGATGTTTTCCTTTGTAACTGGTACTAAAAAAGCTTTCCCTCTTTTTGTGTACCAGAGGTAGGCAGAAAACGTCTAGATCCAAAATTACAAAGATGCTGGCAGTATGGACTGAAACCCCAATGCTGACATAGCAGTGTAGCCTTTGGGACTGATGGTAGACTTCACTAAAACATCTCTCCAAAGCCAGTGAATTTACAGAGTATAGGGAAACTGGCTTATTAAAATAGGAGTAAAACTTTCCATCCCTCTCTGCTATACACTTACTATACTGTATATAATAGCTGTCCTAGTACTCTCTTAACAGCTACTAGTAAATATCATAGGTAAAAAATCAATGTATGTGTGATATGAGGAATATATATTTATGTACTTAAACTTCATATTTTTGGCATAAAATCTTTGCTTGTTGTGTCAAAAGTTGCTTGATGTTTGAATGATGACTCCCTTAAGGGCTATTACTACATATCTTGTATAACCCATATACATGTGCTTCGTGGAAAGATTTGTAAGGTGTATCCATAAAATAAAATGTTATTTATTTTCTGAAAGGTTTCAAGGCTGCATAAAAACACTATCTATGCCACATATTATACTAGTGATTTCTAAAATAGTTGGGCCTGTGAACCGCTGCCAGCCCATAATGTCTCTCCAAAGTGACCAGACATAGTCCTCCCCATGCTGTGTAATTGAAAACGCCACTGATGTGGTTTCCAGCTCTCTCTGTGAGCTACTTACTGCACCTTGGAAGGTCACTGCTGAAAACCACCACCATAATACCAGTGGCTATTGAGCTGGTTTGAAATCTGGAAAATCACAGCCCCTGTTTTTCCTTTGGCCCCAGTCTTGTCAAGGCCCCTGCTGTAAACCATCCCTGTAAGTAAGGTTACTTGGACCACATAAAACCAAGAACACGCCATGGCACTTGAGAACTGGAATCAGATCTTTTTTCCTTTCTGAGCTGTGGAATACAAAGCAGACTCTGAGTTATGTGTGCCTACAGTAACACTTGAATTGAATCAAATCACTATGCATGGTGCAAGCACTCCACCTGAGTTAATTTTTAAATTCAGAGTTTTTCCCCACTGTGTCTATCTGTTTGGTTGACTGTGGTTTTAAAATTGGCCCAAGTGCATGAAACAGTGAAAATCATTCTATTCATGTGCTATATGCATGATGCCATGCTATTAGCTGTATGCCTACGTAGAATAGGCAATTCAGAATTCCTGGATAACTTCAGCCATCACAAACCCTGACACTGAACATGCAGAAGCACTGTTGTAGAACTGCGGGAGACAGTGCTGCAGGGGACATCAGGTGCAGGGGGTAATAGTTTCAGCTCTCACTCCCCTTTCTACATCTCCAGGCAGCCTAACAGTCTTGCTTTAATCTAATGGAACTGCTCTGAGCACACATCACACCTTGGGATGAGCTGTTAAGCCAAAACCTGAGCAGAAGTGCAGCGAACGTTAATTCATGGCATAGACTTGCCAAGGCACTGCCCTAGCCCATATCTATTCCCAAGTCCAGCCAAGGCTTCTGTTGGATGCTGCAGCCCCAGGATGAGGCCAGGCTGGATGGTGCCAGCAGCTGCTGAGGCAGGGGGATGAGCACACCCATGGAATAACATGTTACCTTGGCATGGCAAATGTGTCCTTATAAAGCCACACATTTCCTTCAAATCTGGGGTCTTCCTCAGTCCTGAGACCATCGTCCCTATTCCTCCCATGGGAATGCGGTGCTCTGGTCTCACAGCAGCTTTGGTGCCACCATTGTTGGTGGTTTCTGGACCCATACTGCAATGGCCACAGAGTCCCTGGTGGTTGTATCTGTACGCTGTACCTTCCTACAGCCTCTGGAGAGCAGGCTGGGGAGACCATCACCCCCACACCAATGCTACCAGCCTCAGGGGGAGCACTCACAGTGAGGATGAGGATGCACAAAGCACAGGGGCTGTGAACACCACCCTGCAAACATGGGGAAAAGGCAAGTGTGGGCTTCCTCTGACACCCTGCTGCCTGCATGTGATTTCCAACGCTGCTGTGTTCTGGGGACTCACTGCGGCAGCGTTGTGTGAATCTGAATTAAACTGGTACAGCTTTTATGCGTCTGACTGATAAGATGGGAGCTGTTTGAGAAGACAAACATGGGCAGTACTGCACTGATGGACCTTGTGGTAGCACCTGCACTCTCAAAATGGTGTCAAACCACGGTTAATGGGCAGAATAAATAATGTGGGGCAGCCCTGCTGACAGCAGCATGATTACACATCAGTAGTATCAACTGGTCGAGACTTGAGCTCTTGTCACCTGTGTGTGGACTGTGTTCAGAAAAGGGAGATGCAAGATATAGCTCTGCTTTATCTAGATAAACAGTATAAAGGTAGAAAACTTACTTTAAACAAACAAAAATCCCCACCCTGCGTCAATTGAAAATCTCAACTTTTGACTGAGATAGTCTTTCTGACTGTGCTGTTGACTGAGATTGACTGGTTTTGACATTTTTCCTGGGCAGTTGTGTCACTACTTAAAAATATGACTTGGGTTTTTACTGGTATCTTATTTTTTTCAGAATGGATCTCTGATGCTCTACCCCCACCTTTGTCCTTGCATCAGTTCTGTGCAACCTGAGGCTGATTACCTTGAGTGGCTTCTGTGCATTAAATTTACTGATGTGCCTCACATTGTACTCTGGTGGAGCAACCAGTATGCTTCTGCTCCTTGAAAAGGATGTGGAAATACAAGTGAATGAAACAAAAAAGCAGTAGGAAGACAAAAAAAGCATGGTTATTGTGATAGGATCTTCAATTTGCAGTGGGTTCATGTGTATTCCTTTGTATGCTTTATTAGAAAGTTGGGTAGCATGGAGTTTCCAGGGACAGTCAACAGGTAAGATTGATACATGTATTCAGCTGCCCTTCTAAATCTGGTCTTTGGTGCTCAAAGATAGAGATATTCTGCAGGAATACATTATTAGAGAATTTCTGTAGGATTTGGGTATCCTGCTCCTTCTGCTCCTTTTTTGTGCCCCTTTCTTTTTGTTCTCAGAAGAACAGTATTTGTAGCTATGGACTTACACCTGTACTTCTTTAAGACAGTACTAAAATCCTGACCTTTCATGTTACCTACACTTTCCTTTCTGTTCAAAAGCAACCTATCTTTTGGACGGGAAAGATTTTCTTCTTAATCTGATCTGATCTACAGCACTATGCTAATCTGTTACACATTGAGTTTTTCATACATTTTCACATTTCAGAATTTCTACTAAAGCATATAATTTTTATAGCTGTAATTATTCTGTCATTTAAGCACTTTTATTTCCATTTCGGCATAATTGGCTACTTGTCTGTAAAATACTTTCTTTATGACAGTGCCTTCCTCGAAAGAGTCCTCTGACCCTGTACCAAGGAAAAGATGTTTTTCTCTTCCTCATTATTGCAATTACATCAGGAAACAATAGCACACTGAATAATATAAATGTCAGTGAATATTGTTCTCCAGAAAACCACTTGTCCCTTTTTCCATACACAGGCAAAAGTCAGTAGTTTACTTGAAGGGATTTGAATTTTACATCAATGAAAACCCTCAGTGCCAGATCAGTCTGACGTGCAGGACTTGCTAACTTGCTCTCGCTGGAGGACCAAACTGCTGTCAGATCACGATGCGGGGACATATGTGCAGGTCACAACATGGGGACATCCATACACATCATGACATGGGTAGCTGTGCAGATCATGAAATAGAGACATCTATGCCACCAAGTCAGTTTATAGCACCTGAGGATCTGTCCCACATTCAAGCGCATCAGCAGTGATGGGCCACCAAAGAACCTGGGTTTTGCGAACTGTATATTTACGCGCTGGAAATCCATTTAACTTCTCAGACAAGTATTTTGCTGTTTGTTTTGAAACAACATGTGGGAAATAGTAAAGGTTTGAAGCTTAGGATAAAAGGTTGGTAAACAGCCTGTGTGGCTGTGTCTGCAACAGACCTGTAGTGCTGCTCATCCTGTTGTTCTTCACTGGAAAGGAGCAAATGTTGACCCATTGGTTCTAGGATATGTCCCTGAAGTCTGCAAGGAAGGAAAGGCCAGTGAGCAATTTTAGGGAAGAAAATGGTCTGGAAAAGAAATGTAAACCCTTTCTTCAAAGCCTTCTCCCATCCTGGCTGGCAGAAGCACACATATCCGGAGCAAATAGACAGGATTCATTGCACCATCTCATTATAAAGTAAACATGAAACTCACCAAAGGAATTGCACCCTGAAATTGCCTGTTTGTTTTCAGTGATAATAAAAGGCAGTGTACGGTTACTAACACTAACTCAGACCTCTTCCCTGGAGACATTTCATGCTAGATGGTGAGAATCTCCCCTTGCTAAGGACGTGTAATGGGCATCTGAGTGAGGATTGTCACTATGTTTTTCCCATTCTCCCAAGGACCCCGGTATCTTCAAGTCACCTGGACCAGATTATGAGGTAGCGCTGTTTCATTTTGTAATGCTAGCTGGCATATACATTATTCACAGGAGAAATAACATACAGTGCATGATTTAAAAGTGGTAATTGCTCATCTGTGTATTCTAGGGAATCACCCTGTTATTTAAAATACTCTGAAGCTCCCAAGCAAAATCTATTTTTTCTCTCAACTGGAAACAGATTTGGCTGATAAATGTATAATTGCTGTAGCATGCCAAAAGATGCTTTAGCTGACAGGAATATTGTGATAGTAGAGGCAGAAATTCAACACTATGTCTTCAATATAGGACACAAACTCCCATTTAATGTGAGGATTAGATATAAAAAGGGTAAGATATGAAATAGTTCACATTCTTGTTCATACAAAGTTGAAAAGTAGAATCATAGAAGAATAGAATCATAGTATCATAGAATAGTTTGGGTTGGAAAGGACATTTAAAGGTCATTTACTCCACTCCCCTCCTGCAATGAGCAAGGGTATCTTAACGAGATCAGGTTGCTCAGAGTCCACTGCTTGCATTCCTCATCGTACTAAAGGTGTTAAAAGCAATGTTACCACCCACCTGAGTAAATCAAGCAGGGGTTTATGGCACCCTCTGAGCTGTGAGAAATTGTGGTTGTGATGATACTTCAAGCGGAAGTGCTGATTATTTCTGGCAGGAGCAGAACAACTGAAGACTACGATCTGAGCCATGTTGTAGCCTTTGGGAGAAGCCTGCCCCTATACATGAGGAAACAAGGACAGACTGCTAATAGTAGTATTTCCTTGGCCCATGTTGGCTATCGGTTGTGTCACCTGTGCTAACCTGCCAGGCCAGTGAGGTGCATGGGGACATTTGACCTCCTGTGATATGGCAGAGATACCCTTTAGCCAAATCACAACAGAAAGAAAGCTCTTGCAGATGCTTCAAAGAAAAAAAAAACAAAACAAACATGTAAGCATGATAAAATTAGTTTTATTTGTTTGCAGCTGAAGACAGTACAGCTTGCATGAGCTTGCTATGCTAAAACTGGTCCCAAGTTGAAAACCTCCTGGTTTTATTCCCACTCCCTCATGTGTGGTGAGGAGTCAGTTTCTCCAAGCATCATCATCCCACTTCAGGCTGCCCCTATCCATCCCTTCTATCTGCCATGAGTGCCTGGGCAGTGGCACTCAGGGCAGCAGTCCCAGGAGGAAGAGAAGCAGCAAGAGAGTGGGATGCTTTGCTCCTCCCCAGTCACAGAGGGAAGAGATCAGGACAGTGAGTCCTACAAAGAGGGCAGTAACTGAACCCAAACTGTAAAAGGACATAGGTTCTTGGGACTGAAAAAAATAATCACAGAACAAAACCTGCCCAATACAAAAAGTATTTTGGTTAAGCAACTGTTGGAGCAGCAAATTGCCTAAATTAAGTCATATTGAGCAAGTGACCCTGCAGTCTTCTGATAAATTATAACCCTCTGGTGTCTGGCCTGGGAAATAAACTAATTTCCGTTCTTGCAGGAGTGGGATGCACTTGTATGTGTAACAGAAATACGCCTATTAGCATCCACAGAGGAAGGTACATATCTATTAGCAGAACTGCCTGTATATTGCCTGAAGTATCCCTAGCTGTCAGCAGAATAGCAAGGACAGGACCTGCCCATTGCAACGAGGATGTCTCCATCTGTGGGTGTAGCCCTGCCACCACAGCAGAGGGGCTGGTATCTCCCTGATCTAAATCACTAAACAGCAGCACTAAGATGTCCTGGCAGCTTTGTGTGGGAATGATTCTGGAACCTCAGTAAGAGCCCCTGAGAGCAGCCTGTGGTTGCACACAGAGGGCTGCGGTACTGCTGTATGCCTCCTGCTGGGAAAAAGTTGTGCATTAGGTCAGCTGCAGGGCTTTTCCATGAGGGAAGTGAACCAAGTCCTGAAAGATGATGCAAAGGTGAGTCCCTCTCTGAGGACAAGGGTTTCCATACACTTGTAATGCACCTGCTTGAGGCAAAAATGTGGAGGGATTTGGAAAAGGAGATGTTAGAAACCAGAAAGACGTCCTAGAGATTATCAGGTCCTTCTTTTGTTTATTGCTGTGGCATGAAGTTCATTGCAGGAGTGCAAGAGTGAGTTCAGTGCTGCTGCTGCAAACATCAGACTCCCTGAGAAAATAAAGACCTTGGCTATGCGTAGTTAAACCCTGGCTAAGGAATGCCAGAAATCATGAATGCCATCTGTACTGGATTTTTGTTGACTGACATGCACCCAGGGTTGCTGAAATTTTCTTTGCACTTACTTGTTTTCTCAGTAATCCATTTTCTCTCCCACAGCAGCCAGTGAGGAATTTGTGAGACATTTTACCTGTAGTTACAGACTGGGATTTGGGGTTCTGGATTTACCTCCCAGCTCTGCTGCTGACTCCCCTTCAAGGCCCTGTCTATAAAATAGGAATAATAAGAATAACCTTCATCCATCCCTGGTTTTATTCATGATTATTTATATGGCAGGATTTTGTGTCAGGCCAGAGAGCTGGGCAGGGGGAAGAGGAAGAGGAAGGTAGGGAGCCCACTAATAGAGCACCATCTGATGCAATACTTCCGCACAATGCAGAGAAGAGAAACTGGGCAGCTGGGTAAAGACCTGTCTACACTGCAACACATCCTTCCAGGGCAGGGACTCCCTCTTCCGAAACTCTCGTGGAATGCATAGCTTTCAGAGAAGGTTTGGGCACATGGATGTGGGTGTGGCATGCCAAAGAGATGCCAATCACAGGTCTGGGTCAATACAGGCTTTAGTAGTTGTCTACCTCATCTAATTTCAGGAAAACACATACAGACACAGAATCTTTGATATCAAAACTTCTTTGTTAAATCTCTTTAAAATGGATCAGTAGCCTCCAGGGTACTGAGGATGGGACAGATACATGTTTGTCTACAACAACTAGATACAACATGTTTGTGTTAGCATCCTCTCCTTAGGAAAGCAGATTAGAAGTTACAATTTCTGTTGCTTCTGATGTCTAAAAGATGCTTTCAATCTTTGATCCTAATTCTGATTCCAGCTCCAGCACTGGGCAGTGGAATACTTCCACTCCATCAGTTTTAGAGACATGAGTCTAGACTCTCACACCAGTAAATGAGATCATGATCCTTTCCTTTCTGTTTACTGGTAACTATCTTCTCTATTTACTGTGGCCTTCAAACAAAATAAATATTGTAAGATTCTTTGACATGTGGTTTTACTGATGTTATAGCAGGATTATAACAGGAATTTTGATGCTTTCATCCTGCAGACATGAGCAGAGGGAGCTACTTCAGTTATATGGAAATGTTTTATATTGGATGCCACCTTTGAGGTCAAGGTGACATCCATGGGTTTTTGCAATGCAGCCAACAGCAATGTGACTTTTATGATAATGCAATTACATTTCTGTTTGGGAATGAAAATAGCAATCTCCTGTTTGCTGGGATCAAATATTGTATCTCAGGAGGAGTATTTTGCAGACACCAAGCTTGGCAGTAGTTACTTAAAAAAGAAATGAATGCTATAAACATCAATACTTCTTAAAAAACTCCAACATCACATCCTTGGGAAGGCGGTATTTATTTGGGTTAATACCACCGCTTTATGTTTTAAGATTCCAGATAATATTTTTACTCAAAAAAGGACTTGATAATGAGAGTATTATAGATTCTTTAGCAGTCAAAGGTGTTTATTAAGTCTCTGAAAGCATTATCATCACATCAAGATTTACCATGAAACTTTCATGAAAATGAACTATTTGAAGACTGTTTTAGCTAAATGTCTTTAAGCAAATCCCTCAGTGATTTAAAATGGACTTCAAACTAAGAAAAAATAAAAGGTAAATTTTTCATCTATATTTACAAGCCTGAATGAAAATGTTAATACAGATGACTGACAAATAGTTCTAATCTTTAATAATTGGTCAAAATATAAAAGCATACTGAAAAAAACCTGCTATTTTGGATAAAATTAAAAATTGCCAATTGGTTTTGGGCATTTTCCTCCCTATATATGCAAGGTCTGCCTTGTGTTCAAGCAGAACAGAGCGAAATATGCTGCATCTGAACTGAAAAGCTGCCAATGACTATGTACACCAAAAAGAAACTTTGAGACCTTTCAGGCAAAACAAAAAACATTGTGTGAATTCACAGTGAGCAGTTTTTTCTTAGATAAGCCATGCCCTGCTTCAAGAATTCTGGCCCCTGTACTGAGGTCCCCTGATGAGGTACAGGAATAGGAGTTAATGCCTGTATGAGGTGACAGATATATGCCCCGGCCTCTCTGAGAAATAAGGATAACTTGTTGTTTATAATCTTTTAAAGATAATATTCACCTCCTCAGTCTTGCTTCTTCTCAGGACCTCATTGAAACAGCACATCTTTAAAATCAGTGACAAATTAGGAAAAACTTACACACCATCTTATGTCCAGTTCAGTCCATGTGCAAGATCACCAAGTGATGTGCCAGGCAGGGACTTGGATGGACTGATGATACTGCAACAAGCTCATGTTCAACCAGGGACGCGTATGTAGTCTGCTCCTGACAACCCTCCTTGGAATCTCCAGAGACAGCTCTGCCACCTGCCTGACAGACCTTAGAAAACTGATGTCCATGTATTTGCTATCGAACTGTGGTATTCACAGAAACACAAATGACTAGGCTGCAGATCATAATCGTTGAGAAACCTTCAGGGGCTGTGCCTACATGTTTAAATGTAGTGTGAATGAATCAGGGGAATGAAGCAGCTGGCGATGAGTCCTCACATCTACACTGCTGGTGGTTCTGAACTAGATTTTGACCAGCCCTTTGGAAGGTAAGTTGCCCCTTTGCATGTTGCTTGAAGCTGTGCATGGTGTTGGTCACTGCTTTGGCCTTGCTGGCACCCCCTGAGCAAAACTTCCAGGCTGGTGTGCCTGAAAGAAACCTGCTGTGTGTGCACCAAAATTGCCCCAATGTGCACAAAGCTGGAAAGCCCTTCAAAAAACTACTAGAACTGTAAGCAAAGGCTTCAGTGCAAACACAGGTACAGTTGACCTTGAAAACCTTTATTATGTCATCTAGAAAACATTTATTGGCATGATCTTAAGGTGTTCTAATGGAGGCTTAGTTTATCTTTCTGCATATTCTCCTAGTAGGAAACAGGTTT
Source organism: Psittacus erithacus (assembly GCA_009867235.2). Taxonomy (NCBI): domain Eukaryota; kingdom Metazoa; phylum Chordata; class Aves; order Psittaciformes; family Psittacidae; genus Psittacus; species Psittacus erithacus. The sequence continues at coordinate 24,753 of WYDI02032759.1, read as the reverse complement.
ATTTTTAACATCTTTTTGACCTTCTGCAACTAGTTGATGTAATGGCTACATATGGCACAGTTGTTAAACTACATTAAAACAAAACAACTAGTGTAGACTAAGATAGTAAACTTCAGTTATAAATATCAGTCGGAAAAAAAACCCTTTTTTTTAATCAAAGAAATGGACTGTTTATTTTGCCGCGCTTTAACGCAGGGTATTGGCTAACAAAACCGACAACTTGTACAGGTTTAATCTTATCTTCTTAATGAATCAGTAACTCAGATAGATTGTTTATTTAGAGAAAGAAAAAGTAAGCTCCCTTTCTCTGCTAGTGGCACAGATTCTGACTCAGCAATATAAATTAGATTGAATGCAGCTATTTCCATTGATTTAACTGAATCCAGCCTAATTTTCTTGGATACTTCTTAGCTGAGTTAAAGCATTTCCATAACGTATAAACTGGGCTGATGTAAAATAAACAGACATTAGTGAATTCTATAAGTCACTCTGCCACAGTTAAATGAGTGCAAATTTCTTCAGTGCAGCTCAGGACATGAGGTTGTTGAACAGGAGAAATAAGAGAACTCTTGTTTAAAAAGAATAAAAAAGAAAGAGAGAAAAAGGAGAATAACTGATCCTTAATGATATTGCTTGTCTCTAACAAGTTGAAGAAGGAAGGCTAACCTAAGACCATTACATATTCTCTTAAGATTATACAAATATTTATAAACTCAAATTCACTCAGCTCATTCAGTAGTATTTTATGTGCAGCCAAGTGGCATCCAGTCAAATCCAACATGTTGTTGATTTACATGTTTTTAATCATCTGCTGGAAAATTGGTTGTATTTCTGAGGTTTGGTATCACAACTGATCCTACCTTCTGGTTTATACATGTTTCCAAAAATAATTTTACTGTTACTTCTTTTTTCTTTTAAAAAACCTCAACAAAAACAGGACAGCACATTAAAGAATTCAGCACTAGGACTCATGATGTAGGCTCCAGCACTAGATTTGCATAGCCCTTGGGAAAGGAATTGTACAATGGAAAACCCCACCTTGCTTATTTGCATTAATAATTATAAGAGAATTACTTAATCTCTTTCCTGGTGACAAGTACACCAGCTTAACTATTTACAAAAGGTGCTCTGTGAGGTCATTTTGCCCAGTACCATGTCTCCAGCAGTAAACAATGAATCCTTGAGGGAAGGTAACAGAGCAAGGTGGATGTACTGGCAACTTTCCCCAGGGTTTTCTTTAAGCAATATGAAGGCGATAGAGCTTGAGAGCTAATAGGTTATAGATGGTGTGAGATAATGTTTCAACACCTTTTTTTTTCATGAGCTCATTTATATTTTTCACCTTTTCAACTATGACAGTGGTATAATTACACACCATGTGAACAAAGTACTCCTTTCGCTGAAACCTACTGATAGATCAATTCACTGGATGTGCCTGGGTTCTTGTATTAGGAAAAACAGGAAATAAATTGTTTCTGTCCATTTTAATGATGTTATTGTTTTGTCTAAATTTTGAATTCTTAGCCAGCCTAATGCTGGGAAGCTTCTAGACTGAGTTGAGTAGCACTGGCCATAACAAGGAGAAAATGACAAACAGCCCAGGAGGGTTGTACTTGCCTCTTATCTCCATGATCACTTTGTCCCTCTTCTCTACCAACCATGACTGCTATTGTACAGCCAGTGAGCAGAAACAGGACTATGCAATTTAAGCAGCCTTTACTTTTGCTGATAATGAATTCCAAAAAGTCAAAGCAAAAAACTCTTTGACCATTGGTATAGATTTATTTCTGCAGCATATCTGAATAATTAGAAATTGTGGTCTAGTAAACAAAACAAAAAAAGAAATTTCCAACTGATCCTTACCTCAGGTTGGTCAAAATGGAAAAAATTCTTTTCCATAGAATTATAGAATCATAGAACGTTTTCATTCTGAGATTTTGAAATCTTCAAGTTGAATTTCTGAATAATTTTTTAGGATATTTTAATTCCAGAGTTTCAAAATTTAATTGAAAGTTTCACAGGTTTCTCCTATTTTAATGTTATTCATCATCACATAATGATGCAGTATTGTGGTGTTGGCAAAACAGCATATGACCTGAAAGATATTACAATTTGTATTTACACCTAGTGTTAGGGATGAATATTGTTCCATATTGATTAAAAATTTGTATCCCCCTTTCCTAACTGTAATATACTGAAAAAATCCTACACTTGTTAATTTAAGAAAGCAAGTTAAGGAATGTTTTCAAATTAGAATATCAGTTGGTGGTGGTCTTTGGTACAGTGACAGGCCTTGCTTTTCTCAAACAATTATTTTTATCTCCTGGTACGTTTCCCCTTTATTTTTTTTCCCTGCTATTTAAAAGTTACAGATGTACTGCATGGTTATTGCTTTGTATCAGGAGTAATCTCTGCCTTCTCTCCTGATTTCCTAATTTCTTTTAAAACCATCTGCTGCTACCTTTCTTTGTTGCTTTATTATTATTATTATTATTATTATTTAGTATTACTCTGGCTTTCAGGAGCCTTAATTAGAACTGCAAATTTGTCTTGCAGGCAACCACAAATGTGGAACTTCGGTGTCCAAAACATAGTTATTCTCAGGGGTAAAGTTCAGGATTTCTCTAGAAGACTTTAGCTTATATATTTACAGTAAAATCCAATCAGTTCACTTCAGCTGTCCTGCAATTCTATAAATGTAAAAACGCAACTGTCATGCTGGGAACTAATGAACAAATCCTTGCTGACATTATATTTAATGTAAGGAATGTACACAGCACTCAAACCAATGTGAAGGCTTATTTATACTTTGCTTTGCCATGTACTACGGGTAGCAGAACTGGGCAGAATTTGATTTTAATGACATATGAAATCACTGTCCCTCTGAAGTCAAATAATGTCACCTAAAGGAAATCATCTGCAACGACAGTGCAGTTGGACATCTGCACAGCTTGAGTCCCATGCTGGCTCTTCTCAGTGGTCACAATTGAAAATGCCTACTGTGGGGTCCACCTCACTTACCTAAAAGCAAGATATTTAGTCCAGTCTACTATCTAGACTCTCGCATTAGTCAAAGATAAGAGAGAGAGGCTTCTGGTGGCAAGAATCTGCCTGTGTTAGATACCAGTTTTCAATGGGGATAAACTCCAGGTGGGAACTGTGAACTGGTACAAACAATGTACCTAACATTTAGATGCAGAAGTGAGAAGGCACAACTCAGACCTGGTATTTAATAACCTGCTACAGACTACCTTGACATCATGTCCAAGTATTCATGCATAGCAATATATAGGTTAGAGTTCATGGTACTGCCTCCTGCCCTTTGTCAGAAAGAGTCAGAACAGGCACTTGGAAAAAATACAGCTTACTTGTTTCAAACATATAAGGAAGACACCTCCTTCTTCTGAGATTTAAGGTATAACCCCACTTTCCATAGTACTCCAGACACAGAGAAACATGAACAAACCCATTCTGTGTCTTTCAAGAAATGCTGTTGGGATAGAAAACGTGCTATAAGTTAAGGAGAAAATGGAAGGAAAGTATTTCAACTTGACTTTATTACTTGATAAGGCCACAAAAGAAAAAAAAACCAAACACCTGATTTGTAGGAGCTGGATTCATCTTCTCTGGGGATTGAATGTAGTTCAAGGTTCAGACACTGAATTTTAGCGTCTCCACATAGGTGTCCAGAGGCTTGCTGGCAGTTAAGCTTATGCTGCAGTCAGCAGCTTAGCTGGGATCTCTTAAATAAACGGAATTGAAAGACTGCCATATACACCTGCTAAAAATAGGCATTTATAGGCAAAGTGTTTGGAGCCTGTGCCTTTTTTTCTGTATGTATACCACTAGAGTCAGTATTTCTTTACAATGTATTTCCACTTGTCAGTATTTCTTTCCAAGGTATTTGCAGTTAAAGAGGGCAGTCTGAATATTGTCTGATGTTATATGGCAGACAGAATTAGATTTTAAACATCTTGGTGTAGGTCCATGGGTGATCTGTGATTCTACCGTACTACCACAGAGACAACATGAAGTAAGAACAGAAGTCAACAGAGAAAAGGAAACAGTTTTCTGAATCAGTCTGTGTTAACTGCACTAATTCAGTGCTTGTGGTTTTTCTTTTCCTATGAAAATAAAGACATAAAAAAGTATCTATAATGCATTAAATTTTGTTGCTAGTTAGGGAGAAAAAAGATTCCTTCCTGGGAGCGAGTGCTTTTGTTAGCAAAGTCATGAAGCAGTTCCTAAGTAGGAAGGCGCAGGTGGAGCATGAGCCCTACACCTAGGATATTTGCAAGGTAAACTTTCCTGTTTAAATTTTTATGGTTATAACACAACCATGACTGTGGCTGTGCGTGCAAGTTTAATACAAATTAGCATTAACTTTTGTAACTTGATGCCTGAAATGGCAGGCTGTAAATAGATACCTTTGTTTACCATGAATCATAGCATTTATGTGGGCTTTAATCTGTTCTTTCCTTTTTTAATCAAAAAAAGCTTTCAGAAAGCAATTTTTTGTTAACATATGTTGTTAAATGAAAGAAAAGGACATTCTGCCTGACTTAAAATTTGCTTGTCTGAAGAAAAATAAAAAAGCTGCTTGGATTAGGAGTGACAGTCAATGAGATTAATTTAATCATGAGAGAAATCTTTCAAACTAAATACAACCTCAAGATCCTCATTCTTGGAGAGTGTGAAAAACAGAGAGCCTTAGGGAATAAATGCAACTATTCTTTAAAACAGTCACCCTTCTAGCAAGAGACCATTGACCCTTTTTGTGGGTATCATGCCACGTCTTTTTCCGACAGGATCCATCTTTTTCACCTGAAGATCAGGTTTTAACTTCCCATGTTCTCTTGCAGCTCAAAGCAGCACTACAAGCAGCAGTGATGCATACAGCTTGGGACGCAGCCCTGCAGGGTGTCAAATGTGAACTCCCACTGCCATCTTCTAGATGATGGTGCCAGCATGATATGCTGATCTCTGCACTTTTAATAGGGTGTGTAGCATCCAGCCCCTCCCATTAGCAGCAAAGGGGAGCAGGATTTTGAACAAACTTATCTAGCTCCAGCCCCCCTGCCACATGATAACCTGCCTCATTGACATGCTGGCTGGAGTTGCTTATGGACCAATATTCGTATTACTCCTTCTCTGGACCTTTGTAGTAGGTAGGGGTGTCCTTTGTGATAGAACAGTAGAAGTGGAAGGTGACATTTGGGATATAGACCCTTCACCATATGATGTAAAATGCACTGCAGAGAGCTGTAAGACAAATGTTCCTTGCAATTCCTTTGTTAGCCCCAGCAAGTTTTTTTTCTTAAGGATAGTTTTCAAACTATTATTCAAAGCCTTAACTTCTCTACCTGTGACTACTGAGACACATATGAAATGTGTCTTCATTTTGGTTCACCTGTCAAAATTCTGGTTCACCTGTCACAAGCTTAAATCCAGATGTCCTTCAGCCTACAACAAATGCTTTGAGCAACATGTTTTTTGACCTAGAAAAAGCAAATCTAGATTTAAAAGACTTTGACCTACCATTCAGTAAATGATTGAAACACAACAGCATACCTGGACCTTGATACTGTACTTAGCAAAATCATCAGCAACCCTTACTGGAGCAAAATCAGACATCCGCTTGGTTACTCAGAGGAGAGAAAGAAGTTGAAACACGATTTTGCCAAGCAATGTAATCTAGGGGTCATATTCACAAACATTTCTTTGTTTATGTTCTGCCTGAATTACAAGCACCTGCTCCCACTGACCAAATAACTCATCTTCTGTTAGTGGAAAAATCTGCTATTTTAAAATCAATCTTTCAGATAAGTAAATAAATACATAGTTTTAGAATAATGTCAGATCTTTGTCTTTAAAAGGCAGGTACAGACAGAGCTAAAACTGCCCGTGAAGGAAAACAAAGAGACTTGACTTCAAGTAAGATGAAGCAGAACACACTCCAATGTAAAGTAGACGTAAGTTGGACAGGGTTTCATGACACATCCTACCTGCCACTTGAAGCATGCAGGCTGGCAGACTTCCCAACCTGGCTCCAAATTAAATGCAGGCGGTGGTGGTGGAAGGTCTGTTCTCCCATTCAAAAAGCACGCAACTTTCTTTTTGCTGCTCTTAGTCTAGACTGCACTGCCTTTTTCCCTGAAAATATCTCTAGTTTGCTTATGGGATCACTACAAGCAGCAAATTTCAGGCAGGTAGTACTGCTGCTGGAAGCTGCGAGAGCACCTGTTCCTCTGTTGGATATCAGCACGCTGGGGAACATAGCCCTTATCTTAAGTGACCTGATCTTCATGGAGTAAACAGCATCCCTCCCCTAGAGGTCTTACCATGCTGGAGCTGTCGCTGCAGATTGTGCTGCTGTGGGTTTTATTCATTTTGATAGGGAAATTGAATGAAGCCACAGCTGATTAAGATCTCTGTGGTCTCCTACTAAATGACTCACATGGTCAGATAGGAAACAATCACTGCAGAAATATAATCATGAGGACCACAAGTCAATATTAGATGCAAGTATTTCTATTTCTCCCCCAAATAGCTGGAGCTTTTGTGGTAAGATTGTGTGTACAGGCATGATGATGCTTAGCATCCTTCTGCGGAAATACCCTTGACCCAGCCTCCATGCCAGGTCTGTACAGTGGGGGATTTAAGAGAGATACATTACATTTACAAAGCAGAACTTGATCTTTTCATATCTCGACTGGTTTGATGACAACCCTGCTATTGCTGCCAATGTTTTAAAAATCTGTTAGTTTTCTTCATGCAAAAGATAAAATACTGAGAAAATAGAACTATTACTAGGGATATATTTCCTGGCTTCTTGGACTATTTAAACAGTGAATAATACAATAATTTCAATTGAGTCTTATAATGAAAATCAGTTATAGTTAACTGCAAGTTGCCTCCTGATTGTTGTTTTTCAACCTAATGTAATTTGGCTAATTCTGTTTCAGATGCATTTTAAATTTGATTCCGAATGGACAAGGTCAAAAGTCTCCTGATATTGCTACTGTTGAAAGCAGTAATGTTGAAAAGTGTTTTATTTACAGAAACCATTGTCTTCTGACCTTTTCTTCAGGTTTAACTTTTTCCTGTCTTTTTCCTTGACAATATTTTAATCAAAACATTTAATGAAATCCTATTATTGACCTGCATTTCCCAGAGAAGAGGTCTTTCAATAAAGATTAAAAAAACCAAAAAGGGTTTCCAACAGCTAGATTGCACTATGAACGTTAAGAAAATCCTGGAAAATGTAAAAATAAATCTTCTATCTTGAAATCCCACAAAGTGGACTCATTCAGAACTTTTCATGAAATATTTTATTTTCCAGCAGTTACTTATTGCAAATATTCTGTTATTTGATTTAGTTTTTATTAAGCATTGAGAAGTTTTTAACAGAAATCTTTATCTAAGTCAATTATTTGCTCTTGAAAAATGAGCAGGAAATTCCTTTAAAAAGGAAAATAGCTCTTCTTTGCTTTCTCTGATGTCCTGCCTAAGGCAATGAAGACCTATTTGCTTCCCGCTCCTGTCCAAAGATTAAAATACAAGTACATAAACCCTGACACCTCCCAAAAGGCAGTGAATTTAAATCCTCTTAGAGAAAAGGTTATCAGTTGCTGTCTCTTCATTAGGCTGTTGTCTCCAGCTACTGAAAGGGAATTAGGAGACCTATTTTTACACAAAGCCAGGGGAGTACAGTTCTCTCAGACACCAACAGTCCAGTTGTGGACTCATCTGGAGGAAAATGGGACATTTCTTTATTCCTCTGTCTTCTCCTCCTGTCAAACATCTCAGTGGTGACTTGTCACGAGGAGCCGTTGGTTCCCACTGTTTTGGGACCCATGGAGGAGGCAGATCTATGCTTTGTTAGTTATGTTAACAGTGTAACATTGTTTTCCATTGACTTTAGATCACTTTGCCTATGCAGAAAACCTAAGTTAACTGTGTGAGAAGTGTGGGCTGAAGCATGTGGTTTTCTCTCCTTACAGTCGTTAAAGGAAGTAGTTCTCCAACATGAGAGAGTGCAAAATATATTGAATTGGTGCTGATTTTTTTTTATTTCTTACAAAAGAATTGTGAATAATTTCACTTTAAGGTCATACAAAAAAAACCCCAAATTAAAACAAAGATACAGCACCAACATCTAACTTCTCCCGCAAATCTCCCCCCCAAATCTAGCTTCTCTTCATTGTCAGCGTGCTATAAGCAACATTTTTTCTTATGCCAGGGATTCAGTTTCTAGTTTTAATGTATGTGTATTTAATCCAAAGCCCAAGGATACTTTCATCAAGAGGGCTATTTCTGCAGAAAGTTGAACAGGTGTCTGAAATACAGAATAATTGGGACAAAGTCCAGTTCCAACCAGTTTTTGGGTTACGCTGTGATTCTTCCATAATCCTAACTATAATATAGGAATAGTTCCCTTTCAGAAGTTTGGTAAATTGGCATTTCACTGATTCCATGCTGCATGAGTTATGTCTGTGTGCTTGCATAGCAATATGCTACACACTGGGATTAAAGAAGACAAGATGAGGATTCAGTACCTTCTTTATTTGATTTAAATTTCATTTTTAGAGTTGTAATTCAAAGATCTGATATAATTTTACGAAAGGACCCAAATGATCGAATCCTGAGCAGCAAGTCTGGGACCAGCTCTTGTGGTTTGTACAGACAAGAATGAGACAAAGATTATGCTTAAATATTATTTTGTGAAATTCATCCTTGAATAGTAGAATGAGAATAAGAGACTGAAACTGAAATGGAGGAAGGAAAACATGAGGTGAAAAGACCAAATATATCAGTGTAGGTGATATGTAGGGCTGTATAAAGTGATAGCCAGAGTAGTACACTTAAGGTGAAGTATGCCTTAGTCTGTTAAGTCTATATAGTATGGCACATAGTATTTTGTCCATTGATATTTGGTGGTGGGTGCCAGCTGAGAATGCGGCACTATGTCTGTAAGCAGGAGCTAAGGACTCTCTACCATATCAATGCCATGTCAGTGCCTGCACAGAACACAGCAGCAACAGGGAAAAAAGCAGACCTGCTTGCACAGACTTTTGGACCTCAGCCTGTAGCACCCAGACTGGCTCTAAGTGAACTTTCCACTGCCAGAGAAGAGTGGGGATGCAATGCAGCACTGTCTTGGTGAACCTGCCCATAAAGAGTGGGTAGCAGGAGGTGTACCATGAGCCAGGACCCACACTTGTCAATGCACTATGCAGGTCCTCAGTCCTGAGGGGCCTGGACAAAATGTATGTGGCTACTTGCTAATCCTCTGTTGCTTATCATGGCACTTATAGACAAAAGTGTAGCAAAACAGTCTCTGCCGCTCCTTCTCTAGCTGGTCTGTGCCTAGACACCCAGCCCCACTGCTGTCTTAGCTCCATATGACTTGCTATGCAGCATAAGTCCCTGGGGATTTTGGCCCCATGTCTCTGAACAAGGAGTTCATCAGCTGTCAGCTGACGCAGATTTCTTTTACCTTGGGCAATTTTCCAGCCTTCACATTCTGGAGCACAGCTCTAAGGAAGAGACTGAAGTGAACAAGCAGTGTGTTCTTCTGTGTTCCTTGGAAGACATGAGTATCTAATGCTGCAGCTTTCCGCTGGTCCCGTCAGCTGTAGAGTAGCAAAGCACTGCTGGGACCACTCTGGGGAAGAGGGGATGTACAAACATAAAACAATGGACCAGCATTTGTGTTTATAGGGTACCTTCAGAGACGATCCCGCAAAATCATTTGTGTTGTTTGTCTTTTGCAATGAAAGACACAACCCAACCTTGTATGTATATCACATACGCGGAGTAAGGACACATTTCTGATGAGGACATTTGTCTAAATATAGCACTTATTGGGAGCTGCTGACAAAGCTCTGTACTCCTAAGACAGTATTTTTTGCTTCACTGTTCATGCAAGGAAGTTACCATCCATTTAGGAGGTCATCTGGAAAAGCAGGCTGGCTGGGGCACATTTGCTGTGTATCAGTTCATCCCCTGCACCTCCATGCTGTTTGTAATCATGGACTCTGCTAACAGGGGGCACATATGGCCCTTTCATACATGACCAATAATTTGTAAGGAAAAGCCACATATTGTATCACTAAGAGAGATTTCAAAGCCTGATTGTGACTTCAAACAAGACTGAGATTTTATAACTTTTTGAGGCAAGGCTTCAGTTTCTGCCATTGCTCCTCTACAGAGCTGGACAGATCTTTATGGTAGTCACAAAACAAGAAACCAGGGCAGGCTGCATCAGAATGTTTTAGAAGCTGTTAATAAGATTTTATGTTGTTGTTCTGAAGGGCATTTTCTGCTGCTCTCAGCACAATATTGTGACTGGACTTCACAAGATGGAAAAAATGATGTATTCTTACTTCATCCTAAATAACACTGCAGCCAGCATCAGGACAAATTGCGGGGACGACAAGGCTATTTGCAGTTCCTGTACGTGCAAGGAAACACTAATGTTAGACCTACAAAAGGGCCCAAATGTCACCTAGCTTCAAAATGTCACCTGGCTGCGAAATAGCAGCAGGATGAGCTGACCTTGGGCTTGCTGAGCAATGGCTCTAGCCCCTGTGTTGTGGCTGAGGCAGGAGGAGGGCTCCTACCCCAGCATGGCCTAAAAGCAAAGGCAGCTATTGCCTTTGGCAAAGGCAGCTTGGTGTCAAGGACTGGCCCCAGGTTCAAGATAGGGAGCAGTCACATTGCTTTCTGCAGTGCTTCATGGGAGCAGCACTCTCAGGAGCAGCCCATTTTGAAATGATAAAAAGAAGAATAGTTGTTGTTTAGGAGTCGGGGAGAACAAAACTTTCATGTACACTTTTCCTTCTGGCAGAGAAAAAAAAAGGTATTTTGTTCCTAGGAGAATTCTTCTATTGGTATATTTACCTTGATTGCCCACTGGGAAATAAATGGTATGCACTGACATATTTCATGAGAGACACCTGAGAGGCATTTTAAAGAGCCGTAGTACAACCCTTTAATTTTGGACTTTTTGATTAAGACACAACCTTGCCACACTGAAGTGTCTGATACTGAGCTGGCAGGAAACAGTGCTTCAGGTCATCCTGAAAGATGTGGTTTCCCTATCGAGGGTGGTGTTTCTGTACTTGCAGGAACTGGTCCTTCTCCAGGATGCTGGAGCTTTGGAGGTGGGATAAATCCTTTTAGCTCCAGTGCGTGTCTCCTAGAAGGTATCATACTGCTCTATCTGCTGTATCTGTCATGGGACTTAAAGCTTTGGTGAGAAGCACCAAAAGTGCAGCTCCCATAAGACAGTACACCACAATGAAGAAAGGCTATATATAGTGTAACATGACTTAAAATAAAGTGTTCCAGGTCAATCAGACAATGTGATCCAGCTCAAAGTAATTGAAAACAGAATATTTTCTTCTGGAAAGAAAAGAACAACCCACTCTTTACATTCTCTCCACTTTCCATGTGTGTGTTTGTGTGTGTGTGTCTGCGTGTCTGTGCGCATGTAATCAGCACTACAGCAAGAATCTGCCTTGTGCACATCATGGATTTCTCTTCTTAATGCAGGTAACCCTGCTGGTTCTCAAACTTTGGCCATCTGCTCAAGCCTAAGATGCAGCGATAATAAACCAACCGTAGTCTGCCATTTCTCCGACAAGTCCTCCATGCACATGTGCACATTAGGAAATTAAAGTGTAAAGTAAATAAGATTATCATTGTGTGTTTCTTCTCAAAAAAGCATATTGCAAGTCATTATCTCTTCCTCTAATGACTGAAATTCTGTGTGCAAAATCAGGTAATTTAATTTACATTTCTTGAATAGCATGCCATTTTGTTGTTGTTGCAGGGCCTGTACTGAATGCCTTGTGAATTAAATCATTTCATCATCAAGAGTTGGCATGGCTGTAGGCAGATGATCCTTCTTGCCACATTGTGTGACAGAACAAACACAGACCACAAAGCACTGCTCCTCCTGTCCCTTCAAAGCACTTCTGGTGATTCTGGGGGAAGGCTTCTACCACTGTGCAGCTCTTCGCTTCCTCTAGAAGAAGCTGAAGCTTGCTTGCTCTAGACTGGGCTGAGTTATTAATCTCATTGCATTCTCACTGCAAGCCAATAGGAGTTTTTCAGTCTTTTATGGTGAGAGTGAGATTAGGTCTGCAATAATTGGAAGAATTTCAACTGCCTGGCTGGAAAAAAATCCCTCTGTCCATTGACAACTGGTATAAGGTTGCTGGGTTGGTAGCTACATGAACCATCCTATATTCAGAGAGATGAAATTAGTTGAATGATGTAAATAAACTGAAAGGTCAGGGACAGACAGTCTGCAGTTGATGCAGGCATGGCTGGGGATATCTGCATGGGATGTTGCAGAAATGGAGCCCAGACTGACATCTTAATTTGTTTAAATATCTGTATCCGCACAATATCCAGGTATGCACTGGGAGAGCAAATAGGCACTTCTCTCAGTTTTTCTGCTCAGTGGGTTGTTCATGAAGACTTTATTCTTCTTCTACACATAATGACGCTGGGGCATAAAGTTTTAAGTGTGGGGAGCAAAAAGTATTCAGTAAGCACTTATTACACTTTATGCTGTCATAAACTGCAGCAGTAAAGACAGAGGAAAGATAGTTTCTTTTCTCAGCTCACACACAGAGTCTTGAGATCAGAAAAGATGGTTTGCCAAATGTCCATATCATTAGGCATTGCAGTGGTGGGAATTGAGCACTTCAGAAAGAAATTTTTCAGTCTAGGCTGACTGTCTCCAAGGAATTCCCCAATGGAGGACTTTTCTGCGGTTGTCTCCTGCATAGAGGAGAAAAGAATTTGTCTCTCTGCTGCAAGTTGCAATCCCTTCACTATCAGCTGATAAATGGTCTCAGATATTATTAGGTTTTCTTCTTTTGTTCCTAACATCAGTGCCACCTGTGATTTCTTCGCTTTGTAGAACCTTATTTCCTCCAGATTTAATTCCAACTGAGGAAAATATACACTTATCTTTTCATCACCTGAGCCCATTAATCTCTCCTGGAACAGTAGTTCTTGCTGAAAACTGCTGTGGTTTCAGAGGCTTGCCAGAATTTGGCCCTTTAGAAGAGTTCTCCTTCCCATCATCAGAGGGAGCTGGAGGTGCTCAGGAGGTGATTCTGGATCAGTGCTTGTATACTAGTACGCAGGAAAAGAATTTGGCTTTGATAGAGGTCCGGGGGCCATCAGGAAGGTAAGGATGCAGAACAAGCACACATGCAGGGCTGTCAGAAGAGCAGGAGATGTAGGAGGCAGCAGCATCCATGACAGCCTCAAGACCCTGAGAAATCAAGGGCTCACGTGTGATTTTCTATCTCATGTCTTTCAGAGTGTGCCATGTAGCAGAATGTAAGGCACCCCTCATTTCCAGTGAAAGGTAAGATATTAAGATACCTTAGTTGTCAGCACTTCATTACTGCTCCCACCCCTTCCTCTCTGCTCCTACCAGAGAGGTATAGCTGTCACCAGGTAGGAGAAAGCAGCATTACGAGTGGCAGTGAGTAGCTGAAGCACACCTTGATTCTAAGTTCTCTTTTCCAGGGGAGCATATATCTGATCCTGTCAGAAAACAGCAGAATTTCTCTGAAGGTACTTGTCATCTCTGGACCATGCAGCTTCATGTGCTTGGACCAATCAAGAATGCATCGGAGTTTTACAGCTGTCATCCTGGAGTAAAATTACATTTTTTTCTATTATAAAAGGTCTCCATTATTCAAATGAATGAAAGAAAGGGGAAATCTACTCATTTGAAGCATGAGCAATTAGTAGTGCTCCCATTTCCTTTCCTTGTTCTTTGAGGTGATGCTTAATATGGAAGTTCTGAGTGTTCTGGACTGGAAAAATGAGAACTTTGCCGCAGTAGATGCAAAAAATAATGAAAAATAATAGTAAAGAAAGCTCAGAGTAGATGTTCAGTGTAATGTGGCGAGTGACTGACAACTCTCTTCGTGTTATGTGATCGCAGCCTTTGCAAATAGGCCTTCCAAATTTCTGAGAATTTCAGGTTTTCAACACCATGTTCAGACATGGCATGTCCTTCAATAAGCTTTGTTAAGCAGAGACAAGAGAGCTGTCTCTGCTTAACATTATAAGGAAGCAGATTCAGCTGACATGCCTTAGCATTATTTGATATGCTGTTAGACACCCTTGCAATCATTCCTTAGCAGTTCCTCACAGTGTAAACAGGATTAGTTTCCGCAAGCCTGCTCAGTAATATTAAATGCTCTGTTTTTTAATGGCATTTAGGCAGAACATGCAACTAGCTGACAATTTTACTATTCAGTGTCTGCAAAGTACTAATTATTATTAGATCTGTGGCTTCCATGTCATTTGGACTGATGTGTATATTGAGTATTATCTTTATTTTCACCATGAAATTTTAATTTCCTGTACTTAATGTGTAAGTCGGATACTCTGCTTCATATTTTCAGACAAACAAAAATAATGTCATGAAAATGGCATATTTTTCTCTCTATTTGCACATTCACAACTATTGCCTTGAGGTTTGACTCTTACCTAAATGTCCCCTCTTTCCTTCAGGTACAAAATGTTGTACTTCCTGAGTATACATGGTGAATAATACGTTCTTGCTTGGAAAGAAATTTGGGCCCTCCACACTAGAAGTGGGTAACTCCAAAAGCAGAAAAACTTCTAGCCTGTATTGTGCTTATTTTGAACAGCAAAAAGGAAGAAATGCAGTCAGATTTTATACTGTTTGCTTAAGCTAATGAAAATGTGGTTTCAAACTGGACCAGGACAAGTGCACACATCCCAGAGCATTTGGGGTTCGTATTGTGCAAGCCAAAGTGGGCGCTGAAATCACAGGTTGTTAAAAGCATTGCTCTAAGTGACATAAGATTGTCTTTGCCTAAACCATCCTGGAAGTAGCTCTTAACTGGGGAAACTCTAACAGCTCTCTTCACTGTACAAGAGATTAATTCAAAGCCAAGTGCAAAACAAAAACATTTGCTTATTCATCAGTCTAGTCTTACAGAAATGATCCTAATGTGTACCTCTGGGAGAGAATAGCCTCATTATGGAATCAAGCTGGAGAAATTCCCATAAACAGAAAGCCTTGATTCTCTCAGAGCCTTTCATTTTACCACTTCTCCTACTGTGCTCATTAAACATTAAGGAAAACAAAAATCAAGAAACTAATAAATAAGAACCTCTCTTTTAGGTGGCCATCTGGTTCAGGTGGATAATTATCTTCTGGCATCTGTTCAGAGACAAGCACTATATGGCAGTGTTTAAATTGGTGATCTAATGGACACAAATATCTGAAGTTGCAACAATGTCCTGTGGGTCTTCAGGGTCTTCTCTGAGAAGCATCCAGCATATTTGAATTCTAATGCTGCTAAATGGTAATCAACAAACCAAATCTGCTTCCTGACAGTTCAGGTTGTTAAGAGATGTGCTCTTTCCTCCTATAACCTTGGAAGGGAGGATGCTAAAAGGAAAGATTTCTGCATTCATGTCTCCATCCTATTTTCTGAAGCACTGTCAATGCTCCTTCAAAAGTCCACAAGGCTTTAATTTCTTTTCCAAAGGAGGCTGGCAAAAATCAGTGCTAAAGCATGCTAGCATCTGTTTGGTTTTTCCAACCTAATGCAATCAAACACACACCAAATTGCAAAACTACAGTGGTGACCCCCATATGGTCTTCTGTTAACTCATCAGCTCCTGTCACCCTCAGGTGTTCATTCCATTTGAAAAGGTTCTTTTTCTGTCTGGAGTTTTATGATTAAATGCTTTCCACAGAAAAAGCCAAGTTTTTGAGGGCAAAAGTGGAAAGAGGAGAGCATCTTTCTTTGATAAATACAGCCATTTTTGAACATCTTGAAAGAGAAGTTTCAGCATGTTTTTCTTCAATGTTTCTATTTTTTCCTTCTAGTCCAAATCAGCTTTCAAAATGCAGGTAGTCTATATTAAAAAGAGGTAAAGATGATTAAAGATAGAAATGAAAATCTAGATTCTTTGCTCTGAAACTGATTTTAGATAACAATTTCATCCCATTTTACAGCAGTGCTTCAAGACAGCTGCCTGAGCACTAGTCAAATTTGTGATGAGTTTCTGAAGTCTTATGGCCTCTGCCTTGGTGCTGTTCCCTGGGGGGATTTTCCATAAATCCTCTGTGGGAACTTGCCTGGTGATGAATGCAGCTTTCCCCTTTGGCCTGCTCTGTCAGCACATCTGGGATAATTTCCCCTTTGGAAAGCACCTCTTTCTTAGATGCTTGCTCAAAACTTACTGTGGGGTCAAGAGTAACAAAGCCTTGCAGAGTATGGAGCTCTGGTCCAAAAGAGAGTGTCTTCACAGCCTACCTAATCATATGCTGATGTAGTAGCAGGGATGAAAATACAAGGAACTTGGCTGCCTACTGGGATATATAATAGGCTGCTGTTGCTAAGTTGGAGCACATCACAGCTGCTTTTGCAGTGAACCTGTGTGGTACAAGTGATAGTTTGGAGGCAAAGTTTTCTAGAGGCCAGATGAGTGATTCAGATCTAAACAGTTTCTGCATAACAGCCAAAAAAACAATGGCGTTTCTATGTCCCAGGCTGCCTGAGTGTTGCAATGAGTGGTAACTGCATGGCTTCTGCAGTAATCTTCTCATGTGCAACTGGTGACAGACCCCAAAATCTGTTTCTGTTGGGAGATATAGGGAGGGGAAAGAAAGGACTAGAGGTACAAATGGAGCACAGAAGACCGCAAGCAATCTTTACTGCTAACCGTGACTTGAAGAGGAATGGGAAGTAAATAAATTCATGCCGCAAACATATGCTCTGGGAAAGGAAAGTAGGAGGAATGTGATTTTGAGGAAAAGCTTTAAGTCTCCTTCACCAGGTACCACCTTCAGATGCTTAAATTTTGCATTCAGCCTTGAGAAAAGACACTTAACAATCCCACAATGTACATCTGTGTTAGGGACTGAACTCAAAGCCTGAATCACTAACACTCCACACCCTCATTAGCTTGCTCCCTTGCTTTGACTTGGAGCATGCAGTGCTCCAAGCTCAGGCATGGCCCTGGAAGAACTCAGTACAGACACCACTCTCTGAAGGCAGCACATCAGCAGGTTTTACTCCCTTCCAGCATTATCCCAGCAGGATTTTTCCCCTCAAGCACTCCTGTCTTGTGGCATGTAGCATATACCCTCAGCTTCATGTAAAACTTTTCTCCTTCAGGCTGCAAGGCAGACTTCATAATATTGTGGGCACTTTAATATAAATCTCTCCCCCATCCCACATGAAAAGCAACAATTGCATCTTGGTGCCACAGGGACGGCACACACAACTCAAAGGAGCCATAGGCAAATGCTGGGGTTTTTGCAAAGGTCTTTTGACATAACTTCTTAGAGAAATGTGTGCAAAAGCTCTGCTCTGTTCCAAGAACTACCTTGACTATTCTGTAACACACATTTCATGGATGGAAGCTCTAAATTCAGCATCTCTCCCTTCTTTCAATTTTATGGAAATCCTTTTCTTTTTTTTCCCCAAAAGAACAAAATCTGTCATGCTAAGTCAGTGTAACTCTTGACTTTGTTTACAGTGGCAGCTTTTTTTGTCAGAGTTATGAAGTATTGCATTTTAAGGACAATAATAATGCTATCGTAATGCTGTTTCTGTTGACATTCTGCCTGAGGTCCATTGAAGCTTGGAGTATGACTTCATGATCTAGCAACATAATAATACAACAGTTAATACAAATTACTTATCTGAAAGCAAAGAAACAACATTAATACAACATGCAGGTGTCTCAATTATACTCCAGCATATGTGCTTTAACTTTCATTGCAGCGGTTTTGTAATCCAGTTATCCTCATAAATGTATTCATAACAAAATCTATAGTTAATAATTCGCAAAGGTAACTTTAGTCCATTTTTACCATTTAATCATAAGTATCTACTATCTTCATATCAAGCCCACTATCTTCATACAAGCTGACCTGACATGTTATTTTTCTTATATGCAGTAAACCCACAATTATTTTTTTTTTCATTAATCCAAGGGCTTTTATCCTCATTTACTTATTTTAAACTATGAAGGTGTAGGTCATTTTCAAATGGATAAACACAAACACATATATTTTCATCACAGTAATAACCTCCTGTCTGAGCCTGGTTACGCAAAGCATTTGCTGATATGAGATGATGCTTTTCCATACCACTTTAATTGGAGGCAACTGTTCTAGCTGGACTGGATGTCTTATACAGAAAATGATGACGCTGTTAACAGGATACAGGCTCTTCAACCATCTGTCTCTAATGGCAAGATGCTGGCTATCTTCAGCATCTTCCTATTGGCTGGGTTTTTCAAAGACAATGAAAAGGGTAAAATTTCTGTTAATATTTCTTTGGATCTAATGATCAAACACACTTTGACTTCTCTAGTAATTCTACCTTTCTTGCAGCAAAGTTTAATTCATGGTCTAGCTATTATCAGTCTATGAAGCCTAATCAGTATTATATTTCCATAGAGACATGCAAAGGATATAAAACAAAAAGCTGTGGTAGCCACTAGTGGTTTTCTGTTGCCCATATAGCAATTGTACCTCTGAACTCAGACAACTGTATTCTGAAGTCCTGCTTTCCATCTCCAATACTTGTGCAGCTGTGCTTGCTGGGACCTAGCGCATGATTGACCTAAAAATAGAATTAAAACCAGTGCGTAACATTGGCAGCAATATTCTACTTTTGTTCTATCCATTTTTGGTACATTTTACAATTTGGAAACTCAATGTGAGTTGCTTGCAAAAGATTACGGTCCCAGCTGTTGTGAAACTGCTTCAACCCACACCATTTGTTGCCCTCTTCACACTCCTGTTCCAATGGACACCTCATGTCACCATTCCCCAGCTGCCAGCAGCCCTGTAGATGTTCTGCACTCCTTTTGCATCCTGGCAATGAATTCCCCGTTCTGCATGTGACTACTGGAGCAGGGGCTCTCATGCCAGGCTCAGGAAGGCATTGCATTGGGCTGCAAATGCTTCTGCCATTTGTTAACTAAAGGCTGCAGCCATGCCAATGCCAATGCCACTGAGGGGACAAAGCCACACAGGGCTGCAGTAAATGCCTTGAGGTCAATGCCATTTCTCCTAAGAGATATGCTCCTCTAACACCAGGCTGCATTTTCAACAGTGCCTGAGCGCTGGCAACACCTTAACAGAATTAATATGAGCTACCTGTGGTCTCCTGAATTGAGGACTCTCACTGTGGGAGAACCAGGGGAGCCCTGGGAAAAAGGGAAGCCTCAGCAAAAAGGGAAGCCTCGGGAATGAAGAATTATAGTGAATCGCTAATACCATAATCATGACTCTTGAAGGAATATACTATTTGCCAGTTTCTTTTGGAAAAAGGTAACACACCAACTGGGATTTTTGTTAACATATTTGATACATTGGCTTCTTCACCGGAAATAGAGCGGTGGATGCAGTTAACATGTTCTTGGCTGTTATGTGCTTCTTTCTCTTTATAGTTGTCTTCAAGAACATCAGAATTAAGAATGGGAAATCATTAAAATGCAAAACTTTAAAGCTGTACATAGCTCCAACTCCTCCATAGACACCAAATGAAAGAAAGTTTGATGGAACTCAATATTTGATACAAGATGTATAGTACAAATATTACATTGCTAATGGACTAAATCCTGTGCACAGACCTACCAAGAACTTATATGTTGTGTTTTCTCCTGGAGGAAACACTGTCTTGCAAAAAAGATAATAAATAAAACAAAATACAGGTGTAACAGTCAAAGTGATAGGTCTCCAAAACGCAGCTGTGTAGAAGCAGCAGTACTGGGAAGGGAGACTTGGCATCAGGAAGTGAGAAGCACTAGGGTGGAAAGAGATCTTTGGAGGTGGGATGGGGCTGTGTATCAGATAAGAGCTCAGCAGAGGAGTGGCTTCACAAGGAAAGAGAAGAGATCAATGGGGACACACTGATGTGAACCAAAAGTGAGCTGGTGGACTGGCATTTTGGATTAGGAGACATGGGAGATGATGCCGGAAGATGGGTGACAATGGGAAACTAGCAAGGACATGGGCAGATAACATGAGGATGCACATGGGAAGGGCTGAGCAAGCACCAACAGCTTTACATAGGCTGGCGATGACATGAAACCTTCTCCCTATGATAGTGGTTATTTAAGAGTTACTGTCAGCCTTCTGGCAGAACCACATGTGTACCTCTCCTTGCTTTATGTGCTTTTGCTTCTTGTAGCTTTTAGTTTAACTCAGGATAAGATAACAAACAAAAAGGTTTGTTGCAGTTATTAACACCAGTGCAGGCCCCTGACTTCTGGTCTCCAGAGAATGGTTAATTCTTGGAAGTTAAATATCATTAAATTTTTATATGAAAAAATTAAAGTGGTAGTATGGATGAGAGTAGGAAAAAAGAAAAGGAGCAGAGAAAGTCCCATAATCAAGAACATGAAAGCATCTAGAGATCCCAGAGGTGCAGAGGGGTGCTCTAGAAGCTCAAGGGAAAATGTGATCTCTCCTTGAAGGTAACCTACCTTCAAGTAGTGCAGGGATAGATGGAAACAAAAAGCAGGATATATTTTTGAATAGTTCAGGGTCTGATTTGTTCAACAGCCTACACCTAAGTGGAGAAAACTACACAGGTTTTTAGAGTCTGCTGTAGAAATTTGGAAAACATTGTACTTTTAGAAGGGTGAGTTTCTTGCTGTTAGGATCAACTCGAATGACATTCTGGGGAGTATAATCACTTTCCTAAAGAAATATGTTTTACAACAAAGGCTGTTCTACTGGCAGTGCGCATTTAAAGATGCTAGTAGCTAAAGATGCTAGTAGCTAAAAAGTACTGGATTTCAGTCCACATGCTTCTGAAACTTTGGGAACACTTTGAGAAGCCTGGGGCCTCGAGAATATTGAAGGCTTGTGGCCCTTGCAAAACTGCGTAACTGTTTTCCATTGAATTTTCAGAGATTCTGGTATCAGTTCTGCAGCTGGAGGTATTTGAGAGCTGGAAGCAGTGCATATCCAGCACCTCAATCACAGCCATCGCAAAAGCTTACCAGAGATCATAATGTCTCAGTAAAAGTTGAAAGTAAAAGAAATTAGCGTTGAAAGTAAATCAGCGTGACAGCATAAATGAATGGTGAAAGCATAAAATGTTGTACTTACCTGTAGAAGCAGATACCAAAATGCGTGTTTTTAATAAATCAATGAGTTATTTTCATTTTAAACAAAAGAGAAACTTAAGAGCTTGATTATTTTTCAAAAGTATTGAAGTTTCAGGTGTTAGCGCAATTTCTAGGTGTGTATGTGATTTTAGCAAAAGCAAAATCTCACTGCTTTTGAAAGGAAATACGTTGCAATTAGACCATACAGACACTTTTAAATCCTGTGCACTCTGTTGAAATAATGAACACGTGATTGTAAAGTCAATTGGTTTATGCCACTATCATATCTGGAGCACTCTCTTCTGAAAGACAAAAAATAAACATGAAGTACTTCGAAACTGTATCAATTTAGTATGATATGGAAATGAGGAATGAGGTTTTGGAGTAATTTATTAGCTGAAATAGTTTTGAGGTGAAGACTGATCAGTTCATGTACAGTATTAAGCAAGTAATTTCCATGGGACTATCCCAGAGTGCACCTTCCAGTCCTGAGTAATGTTTTCTTTGTATTCACCTTTAAAAGGGATATAAAAACCCATGAATTGTAAAATTTATATATAACACTATATCTGATCTCTGAGACTGTGTATGCCAGGTGCCAAAATTAAAAATAACGAACAAGGCTGATGGATACCTTCTGTCAGAACCAGGGTTCACTGTTTGCCCCTGTCAGTCCTGTTAGAGCCATAGAATGGTTTGGGCTGGGAAGGACATTCAAAAATCCTCTAGTTCCAATCCCCCTGCCACAGGCAAGGACAGCTTCCACTAGACTGGACTGCTCAAAGTCTGGTCCAACCTGGCCTTGAACACTGCCAGGGAAGTTGAGCACTCCTTGAACGCTTGAAGTTGTTGAAGGTGCATTATGTGGCCAAGAGATAGGGTTAAGAAAAGCAACACTGATGCTTAATAAGGATACATTGATCTCTGCCCTGGCTGGGTGGCCCAGGGATGCTGGACTGAGAGGAAGGCCCCATCTGGGAAAGAGAGAAACCTTTCTGCTTCCAGGTCCTCCATCCCGGAAGGCGAGCTGTCAAACTTCAGACACCAGTTGAAAGGCACTGGGACACCTCCATTCCACCAAGCATTGACTGCCACATGACAACAACTGCTCAGAAGCTCGTAAACCATCACATTGTTCCCAAATGCACCCAAGTTTACCACTGCCTTGTGGGAGTGGGGTTGAAGAAATTCAATGGGGATCAGCTCCCCTGAGAGAGGACCCAAAGAAAATTCATTTCACTGACAGCATCATCCAGAGCCACCTGGCAAACTGGGACAGGATGCCTACAGGCTTGTTGGCCATCTTTGGGTGAAGATAAATGGAGGAGGTGAGAACAAAGCCATCATATGTATCTATGACAAAAAGTGGTGCTCATCTGAATACCTAGACAAAAACTGCGACAAGGCAGAGTCTGATACCAATGGAGAATCTGGGTTTTTTGTTAGTTCAGTTTAGTTTTGAGTGGGAGGATTTAAGAATAGATGAGAATTTTTAAGAGTGGAAGATAATTTGCATTAAAATGATTTTGCATGATAAAATTCATTAGCCTAAGGAATCGTCTGAGAAAAAGTAGCAGAATAAGATATGAACTCAAAAAAGCAAACTAAGAAACTATGAAATTGGTGGGAAGAACTACTAAACAAAGTCAACAGCTCAAAATACAAATAAGTGCTGAAGACTGGCAGCCATTAAGAGAAATTATGTAAAAAGCAAAGTCTCAAGCTGTACCATTGCAAAGGGAAAAATAGAAGAATTAGAAACAGAGCAATACAGTTATCTCAGGAGTTCTTAAAGGACTACTTAAAATCAAATAGATATCTTGGAAAATATGGGAAGGAAGAGCAGAGGAATAGTAAAAGGTGTGCGTACAAGGTGTAGAGTTGAAATCAAAGAGGATAAGGTGAAAACTGAGGTGCAGACTGCAGGGAAATAAAAGAAACCAAAAAAGAGGTGCTAACTGAATTGAAAGAAAGTCAAGGTCTACAACAAAAAAAAAAAAAAAAAAAAAAAAAGAGAGAGAAAAGAAAAGCAATTCATGCAAAAATGCAGAAATATTACATACTTTCATGGCCTCAGCTTTGTGAAAAAGAGTTAACTATAATCATTGAATTACCTGCTTTCACCTAAGAAGGTGAAACAGGAACAGAAAAGAAGACAGAACTAGTTTTGGCAAAAGATATATTCAAGCTGTCTGATGAAGACAAATGAAGGAGGGAAAACAAAAAGCTTACCTCTAGAAAGCAGAAAAGAGATGAACCCAGGAAAACAGACCCACCAGATCAACTTCAATCCACTGAAAGAATGAATCTAGAGGGTAACAAGGAGTAAAAACAGCCAGCACAGACTTGTAAATAATGCATCCCATTAAAGCAGGCTACTACTTTTCGTTGGCAGAGTAGCCAGCCTTGTGGCTGAAGGGAGTTGGTATAATTCATTTTGATTTTAGTGAGGCTTTTGACGCTATTTCATTTGAGGTTCTTGTAACTACAGTAAACAAACATCTTGCAGATGCAATCACGAAAAATGGGTACATGGGTGACTGATGGAGCCCTCTTCAGGAGGGTTAATCAAGAATTCATTACCACTTTTCAAGGGCACTGAAGTGTGGTCGTTACGGGGTCAGAGTCATTAGCAGTTTCAAGGCTGTGCTTAGTAGTTGGAATGGTAAAATAGAGCACATGATCATCAAGTTTGAGAATGGCACCAACGTGAGGAAAGCAAAACTGCAAGGAAGGACAGGAATGTAAAGTGGTTTTCACTGAGATGAAACTCAGTAAAGTCAAGTACAAAGTGCTAAAATTAGGCAGAAGACTTTCATGCATAATGGGACATACCTGGCTGAGTGTCAGTACTGCAAGAAGGAACCACGCATAGCTATCAAATTAAGTGATGGAAAAAATCACAATTTTATTCAAGACTGTATTAACAAAAAGTATTTGTAAGATTTGATCTAGTAGAATGATAGGGGAATGAGAAAGAGTTTAGAAGAAACCTTCAAGAATGTAAAGAGGTTTACAGAGCCAATATATGCAGGAAAGAGGAAGGAAATTAGATCGTTTTGTCTAGGAAATGGAAATATGAGCAGACAAATGAATGGGAAAACAGTACATAATAATGTTGTAACTACTGGAAAGGGAAAATAATAAGCACAAATACAGGCTGGGTGGAAAATGGATTGAGAACAGTCCTGAGGAGAAGGACTTGGGGATGTTGGTTTACAAGAAGCTCAACATCACCCAAGAATGTGTGCTCACAGCCCAGAAACCAGGCATGTGCTGGGCTGCATCAAAAGAACCATGGCCGGCAGGTTAAGGGAGGTGTTTCCACCCCTGTTCAAGGCCAGGCTGGATGGTGCTTTGAGCAACCTGCTCCAGTGGAAGGTGACCCTGCCTGTGGCAGGGTGTTGGAACTGGATGACCTGTAAGGTCCCTTCCAACGCAAACCATTTGTCCTGGGTTCAGCAGTAGCAGTCATTTTTCTCCTTCTTAGTAACTGGTGCAGTGCTGTGGCTTTGACTTTCAGCCTGGGAACAGCGCTGATAACACTGATGTTTTTAGTGGCTGCTCAGTAATGTTTACTCTGACCAA
>WYDI02032758.1:0-15264 GCA_009867235.2 Psittacus erithacus | reverse complement strand
AAAGTTAGAAACACAGTGCTGCACCAGCCACTAAGAAGGAGAAAAAATGACTGCTACTGCTGAACCCATGACAATAGTACACTCAGAAGAAATGGTAGCTGTGTGCTATCAGATGCCCCTTGGCATGTGGCATCAGTTATAGTCTGCAAGAAAAAATGACTGAACCTCAACATCCACTCACAGACAGCTCCCTATCAGCAGGCTGATTTTGCTTCCATTTTCAACCAGTGCCTGCAGCTCCCAGACTTATGTGGGTGAAGTATCAGAACTGAGAGCATGCCTGAGTTGTATGCCCTGCTGCGTTAGCTTGATGTCAGGTGTGATGACAGGTGTCAGATGCGGTACAACAGCCATAAATGTCTCAAAATAAATCCAGTCTTGAACAGCAATAGCTTTGCTGTAGGGATGGCAGACTGAGGATTATGGAAAATGAAAGGTTATTAGGAAAGGATGGCATCTATTATTAGATTAATTAATACAGCTGGGGGGGAGGATGGGATGTTTTAGACACAGAAGTCCTTTAGCCACAGAACCCCGAAGGTCTCTGACTATAAATTTGACTATTTTCCTACCCAACTACAATGGCAAATCCAGTGAAACAAAATATGTCACCTCCTCTCATACTATTTGTATGGGTAGACGCACAGAATTTACTCTGTGCATCTGAATATCTAAGCATTGTTCCTCTTCCTCCAGCTTTTCCAAATGCTGCTACCAAATACAGAAGCAGTAAGGAGTGTGTGTCTGATCGCCTCAGACTTAGAATTTGGAGGGGGGGATGACGAAAAAGTATTTTATCAGCTACATTTAGCATGTAAGTTATTAAAACATCATAAGAATTATTTGTTTTCTACAAAAAAATGACTACACTGGATTTTGGGTCTTTGTATATTCAGTTCTTCTGCTGGACACAGTCTGCATAAATAATATTATTAAATAAATCCAAATGAAAAAAGCATGTGCCTGCCTCTCTCTACATATGCGTATATATATGCATGTGCATGTGTATATATAAAAAATTGAGTACAAACATCTCATATGTTCTTTTGGCACTTTCTGATTTCCTACTGCCCCCCAATGCAAGTGAACAAATGATCCTCCTCACAAGAATCCATATTTGAGAGCTTAATTTCAGGTTGCCAGGAGGAGGCTCTCAGTAGTGATTTTGAGCTGGCTTACACCAATTGGGATTCAGTCATTTGCTTAGCAATATATTCCACAACACATCCAAATAAAGTTGTCCTCACTTGAAAAAGCCTCCCCTTCTCTTTGGCATTGTAATTCTATTCTTGGAGCCAGGGTCCAAGCTCAATTAAATCAGTGGAAAGATTACTAGGGATTTTAACTGCTTCTGGACCAAAGCCAAGGTCCAAACACTCAGCTTTGTAGAAACAATATAAGTAAATTTAAATCAGGGGACACCATTTCTCATACCTAGAATTTCAGGTACAATACAACATTCATCTTGGCAAGAGCTACTTTGTCCCACACTGGTAGTTCATCTACCTCATAACATCTGCCATTGCTATTCAGTAGCTTGACACTTGGAGATAGAGCCCACATGTGGAAATCATCTTATACATAAATCCTTACAGTAACTGCAGGATGGCAATGGCCTCAAAGCAACTTCTAAAGAGAGTACTTCTGAATCACTAAAATTTATTTTACTTCCAGTACACAGATCAACTCCTTCATTATCCCAAACAGTACTGAAAGAAGGTTATATACATGAAGACTGAGTTATCACTTCATGCTGTTTTCTCCTCTGATTGCTTTCTGCCTTGGGTCTGGGCCTTTGCTCCAGGAAGTATGACCCAGACTTCACAACAATACAAAAAGCAGGATCAAATGAAGGACATAACTGTCAGGTTGCCCATTAAGTATAAACCACTGTAACACTGCAGACAAAATAATGGCCCACAAAATTGGGAGTAGTTGTAAACGTTGCAAACTGATGTAATGTTGTTGTGGCCTAATGTACTTAGGCTACATGTAAAAATGAAATAACATCCCGTATTTTTTTTGTCCTGTACAGAAGGCATTGCTTTCAAGCATGAGATTCAGGTGATGCTGGTGATGTTCAGGATGTTTGTTCTATGTTGGCTAGACTCTGCTGTCATCACAATGACTTTCATAGAACCATAGAATGTTTTGGGTTGGAAGGGACCTTAAAGCTCATCCAGTTCCAACCCCCTGCCACTGGCAGGGACCCCTTCCACTAGACCAGGTTGCTCCAAGCCCCGTCCAACCCGGCCTTGAACACTGCCAGGGCAGCCACAGCTTCTCTGGACAATCTGTGCCAAATTT
This sequence comes from Psittacus erithacus, assembly GCA_009867235.2. Lineage (NCBI taxonomy): Eukaryota > Metazoa > Chordata > Aves > Psittaciformes > Psittacidae > Psittacus > Psittacus erithacus. The sequence goes on along the minus strand of WYDI02032758.1, from coordinate 12,957 downwards.
TCCCTCTCAATCTCTGTCAGGTTAAAGCCATTCCCTCTTGTCCTATTACTACAGGCCTTTGTCAAAAGCCCCTCTATACGTTTTTTCTTGGCCTCTTCAAGCACTGGAAGCTGCTCTAAGGTCTCCCTGAAGCTTTCTCTTCTCCAGGCAGAACAAGCCCAGCTCTCCCAACCTGCCTCCATAGCAGAGGTGCTTCAACGCTCGCAGCATCTCCATGGACTCTCTCCAACAGCTCCACGTCCCTGAAATACAGCTCTCTCAAACCTAAACTACCCTCAAAGCCTATCAACTTCAACCACAATGCCCTTCAACTGTGGGCACCTAGGAAACCATGACATTCTAGAGGAACAAGCAAATTTTGAGTTGAGATGAAGCACAGAAACTCTGAAATCTGATCTAACAATCCCGACATTACAAATGTGCTTGTAAACACTAAGACGGCTGTCTCTTACACTGAAAAATATGAGCCTATTGCTTTTACACACCCTCCATCTGTCTATATTTTGCTGTCTCTCATGTTACAGTAATACAATCATCCTGGCATATTTTCTTAGAGTTTTATATACAGCGCAATGATGTCCTAGCCCATAAATATAATACCCCACATGACAGCAACAGCAATAAGTCATCTTCTGTTAATAACTGGAAGGAAAAAAAATTATTTTATCCTCTTTTTACAACTGCACATGCTTAACAGTTCAGATCAATAATGCATCATGTTATACAGCATTACTAAAAGGCATATATACAAACTGCTTTAAAAGTAAAAAGCAAAATGCATCTGCATAACAAAGATGAATTGATATCTCTGGGAGAAAAAAAAAATAAATCAGAAGAATCTAAGACATTCCACATTTTCTTCCCAAAATAGGATAAGAAAATAATGGAAGTATATTTCTTAATGTCAATTCACATTTCATTTTCTGAGTAAAATTCATTGTATCCATGAAAGTTGGCTGAAGAGAGCCAACAGCAAACAAATGCCACACTATCATTACTAGGGCATGGGGCTGAGGTTTGAACCTATTGTTTTCTCCTGAATATACTTGCTTTGAGATATCTGCTCTCTTAACCTTGTCAGTCTTGCTCAATCACCTTTCTGAAGCAAAAGTGAGAAACAAGGAAGGAATTCCTGTAGATCAGTCCTTTTGCATTACATTGTCAAAATATTGCTTCTGCTACATTATCAAAACTTTATCTCCAATGTTTTTTCTCCTGCATTTATTGAATTGCCTAACAGTTTCAATGTCACTGTACCTATAACCTTGGTCAAAGAACAAATTTTGCCCTAGAAATGGCCTAACATAATGTCTTTCCTGTTTTCAATCTCACAATAAAAGGGCTGATAAACAAGAGGGTGTGTAAACAATCATTCATTTCTGGCAGAAAAGGATATGCAATTAAAAGCTGAATTACTGAAGTAACACCTTGTCTTTGCATGCCCTTGTCAAAAGCGCCTCTCCAAATTTCCTGTAGACCCTTTTAGGTACTGGGCTTGGGTCTTCACCCTTTCTCCCCTACCCCCCCCAGAATGTCAGACTAACTTAAGGCAAGTCAGAATTTGGACTTTACTGCACTGAAAATAACTTAATTTCATTAGATGTTTTGAAGTATTCACACAACTGCAGTGGAGCCACTGAGTTGAGGGACTTCATGTCATTACAGGCTACGCAGTAATGCTTCCTGTATGGAGATGCCACATCTGAAGAACCTTCTGCCCACTTTAAGAAGAGCTCTGACATTTCACAACACAATTGTGAATCAACTGTGTAATGCCAGAAGAAAGGATGCCAAATGAGAATCCACAAACACTGCCACAAAAATGTTGTCCTCGCAAGAGCACCTGTGTTAAAGGCTCCCCAGGTAGTCAAGCCCTCAGATCCATTTGCTCACTCTGCTTTGCAGGTTTTTCTGAATTTTCCTTTATTTAGGAGTGAACTCCTCCTCTCCAGTTATCTTTGTGTTTTATTTCTATCTGGACTAATTTATTACTGATTTATTGGGCTACACTTACACCATGCTTTTATACTCTGGAGATATGGTAAAGAGCCTGTCAAGGTGCTGGAAAGAACAAAGAAGAAGAAAAAGATCCTTATGACAACAGACAAGTGAAATAGGAACACAGGGATAGAAGATGACCCAACACAAGATGTGCGTGTTTATTAGATGTCCTGTTCTAGCACCGGTATGCCCGAGCCACGTTGCATGAACCGCTGTTATAAATAGATAATGAAGAACTGTCCCTGCCCCAAATTGCTTACATTCTAGGTTTCAAATGACAGCAACAGCTACACAAGGCCAGAAAACAAGTTTACATGGTGATTATAAAGCCTAAATGCATGATATCTTACCAAGATGACTTGAGGTTTCCTTTTAAGTATATTTAATGTATATTTCTCTCCCCACTTCACATGGAATTATACCACCCTTTAAAGCCTTGGGCCAAACAATTATATAAAATCTATATTTAATCACTTTTAAATGCAACCAAGATAGCTAAACAATATAACACTTCCATGTAACACTCAAAGCACAATAATTGCAGCAACAAGTCAAAAGAATTGATGCTTCTAAGTATATAATGATTACCATTATAAGCTTCTGTTAAGACTAATACCCCCCGCTTATCCACAAGCACAATTATGCATATTGCATTCTTGAAGAAGAACTGCACACTGTTTCACAAATCAAACCTGCATACAATGTGCAGGAACTCTTATAACACTGACCTACTCACAGTGCTGGTGACTCTAAAGTGTCACTCTCAATTGCAGATTGATACAAGGTCATTTCAGTGTAATAAATGAGATGATATAAGGTTCTCCTATGTTTAAGGAGAAATTCACTATCAGCAATATAGTCATTAGCTTTAGTTACCCTACAGAGATTTCTGTGGACATAATTTTCCTACTAGATAAGGTTTGTAAGACAGTTTCTTATATTCCATGGCTAGAATTAAGTGTTCTTCCCAAGTTTTCATTAGATTTTCCATGTGAATTTGTGATTTTGGAAGCATGAAGTCATCAGAATTTTCTGATGAAAAAGTGGGATTTCTTCCATTATCCCTCCCTTGGATTTTTCCTGTATTAAAGACTAAATTTCTCCTTCCTAACAAGCTGCCCAAATGACAAGGCACAGCAAGGGGCTACATTAATACAATTGCAAACACACAAATTATCAAGGTCAACAGTTATGTACATTACTACAGAAGTTAGGGATGCTAATAAAACTCCAGTATCACAGGTACTGTAGAGATCCAGGAGAAAGCACAGTGGCTGTCTCAGAGCTGTCAATAAAAGGAAAGGAAAAAGATAGCAAGATAGCTGACATACAAACCTGGTCAACATAACAGGCAGTGGATTCAGCATATTTTGGTTGACCTTTCAGAAGTGTTTTGTTTATCATGACATAAGGAGAGTTTTAAGAACAGCCTTTGAAGGAAGACAATGAAGATGCAGAGGATCTTTGCAGTGCATACTCCTCTGAGATGAAAGACAGCATAGAGAACTCTAAAAAGGTATCCATCTGAATTTTTATCCTAAGCGAATGAAAAAGCTGCCATTACTGGCCTGTGACAGTAACTGAGATTGAGATCATGAATCACACTTGACTAGCAGCATGGGCTACACTGCAAAATACAAGATGAAACACCTATTTGAGGTGCAGGAAGGTAGCACTATCAAGGAAACAGAGAATGTGATCAGGAGTTTGACTAGGTAAATAATGTTTTCAGATAACCATGAAAAAACAATGAAAAACAGTGAAAGTAGTAAAAAGCATTGGATACTTAATTTTCATAATGTACATTAGAGTAGGTGAAACAGTAAGGAGAAAAATCAAGAGGCACTCAAGGTCTTGGAGGACAAGAGAGGCTGGGGTGAAATTCACAAAATCTTTTTATGTTTCATGTGCACTACAGGAAAAAAATAAAGATGGAGGTTATTTGGGGTTTATTCCACATTTAGCTGTCAATTTTCATGTAATAGAAATAAAGCACATTCCTTATTTATGGATAGTGGAACATGACACCAATTCCAATATCTATGGAAAATGGAAAAAGACAAGACATCAGGTAAGCACCACTTTCATTCCCTTGTGATTTAGAGCATGAAACTGTTAATCTGAACCTAGAATCTTGACAAAAACATACAGCCAACTTCTGATCGGGTATTGCTCCAAAGGATCACAAGTAGTCTTTCAGCCAAAAGAAGAATACCTCAACACCACTGGAAACGTTTAGAGACCAAACACACACAAGCTACATAGTGAGTTCAATAATCACCATTTACAAAGTATTGCTAATATTTACTTACAGTCCCTGGCACATCATCAACATTTCCTTTTGATTTTGCACATTCAGAAGATAAAAGATGAGAGCACGTGGGGATACCACATTGCAAACTATCACTTTTATATTTTGCTGAGAAAAGGATAATTACAAAAAAGAATGTAACACTCCTTCCCTCACCCCACATGCTAAGACTAAAGTCTTATCAAAGCCTTGGGCCCTAAAACTATACATGGCATACAGAAGATGAATCACTATACTGGCAGTAACTGTACCTTGAAACAATGAAACCTAAAAATAAAGTGACCAAAGCAAAATTAGCAGGAGAATGTTTAAAGCAAGCAACCTGACACATAATAAAATCACAGTCAGCATATGGTCACCATTGCCACTTTTAACCTAGTGCAAGAGGCATTAATGGGTTGTGGGCCCAACAGTGGATAACATTACCAAGCAATAAGGGGCGCATCTCAGCCTTGAATCATGCAGCCTGTGAACCATCCTTCACCAGGGAACCAGGGGACAGAAAGGAAGTGTGTTTGTATCTCTGTCCTATTTCCCTGATCGTTTACTGACCCCTGGACAAGGTTATGTTTGGTGGCCCTGCTGCCTCATCAGATCTGACAGTACTTGTGTGAAGCATGGGGGAACACATGTAGCTCCTGACATCTCATCAACAGAGATGGCACAAATGAAGAGGTCAACAACAGGGTGGCAGAATCAGAAAACTATCTCCCACAAGGGTAATGCTTCAGCACTATAGCACGTAAGTTTCTCGGCCACACAGGCTACTTATTTCTAATGGACCCTGGCTCTCTTACGGTACAGTTCACCTTCCATTGCTTCCACCCACCATAAACTAGTTTACAGCGGATTGCAAACCAGAGGAATACCTTCCTCTGAAGGAGGTAGCACCAAAACACAAATGAGGAACCTTACCACCAAAACATTGATGCAGAAAATCCCTTCCTCATACTGCCCTGAAACACTGACTAGATCCAACAGTCAGGGCAAAGTAACCCAACCCTGTCAAGATCAAAGACAAAAGGAACATATCACTTCCAGCAAAAGCTTCACAAGACTACAGTCAGACAGAATTCACGCCCCCTTCAAGACCTCTAGAAATTACAAATACTTTATAGACGTGTCAAAAGATGTCACAAAGATTAACTAAGTTGCAGTCTTGGATCTTCCTGCTGTATGATGCTCCCCTCCTGCGCCTCGCTTTATCCATGTCTAGTACCAACTCGCCCTACCCTGAAGCCTCTTCCCAAAGAGGTTGAGATATATGGAAACAAAGTACCCTATAAAGAGCTACATTTACATTTCAACAGAGAGCAGCAGCAGCCGAAAGAAAAGGCCAGGTGAGGACGGACTTCTCCCCGTGAGCACCCCGCACACAACAGACAGCACTAGATCATGTGCATGCAACTCCCATGTGCAAGGCCACAGCTAGAAAGGAATATTCCAACATCCCTTGGGTTGCATACATAAAACAGGCTTTCACTCCAGCTAGAAAACAGATCATTTGGCGCATTGGAATACAAATGAGTAGTATGCAGAGGTGGACAGAAATACTCTAATGGAGCCCCTCTCTCCTATCTCTCTGTAGCAAGTCATTTTTACATTGAGCCAAAACCAAATTATACATCTCAGCCAGCTTTCCACTCTAAGTTCAGCAGAGTACAAACCTCTGTTTAGCAGGGTTATTCAAGTGAAAAGGGGTGGGTAGAAATTTGGCTGAACAAAAGACCAAGTAGTACAAGTATCACAAAAAAGCTATTTAGAAAAACAAAACTCCTGCATTTCTATAATCCAGCAGTAAATAAAGGAAACCAGAGGCATTGGTGGTGGTGGTGCTTGGCAGATTTCAGTCGGTGATGGTTGGCTTTTTCCTTTTCAAATAGCTCATTGATTTTGGAGTGCATCCACCTCCAGCATTGTGACTACATTTCATATAGTAGTTAACTACAAACCAGAGTACACTTCTCTAGCCAAGGCTTTTTTGTTTTGTGGATTTCATTGCATTTCAACACATTAGGCAGACAACCCCTATTTCAGGCTGATATTCTGGAATTCAGTAAAAGTGTCAGCAGCACTGCAACTCAGCCAAATTAGAGAATGGTTTTGACTCCATCTAGCTCTGAGTGCCAGTGTATTATATTACTTCTTTCTGGGGATGATCAGGTCAGATGATTACTGGACACGCTAAAGCTATCCATTCCAAGATCCACAAAAACCAGACAACCATTCGCATTCACCAAGGAGGATGCCAGATCAAAACCTTTGTTCCTAAGGACTTTTGAAATCAACTGGGCATTAATTTTCAGTCATTTTATTAACATTCAAGAGTCCCATCACTGCTACAACTAGGTCACCCCCTCTGCCTCGTACCAGTCACATCCTTCCCAGTTGCTTGCTTGGATCAGATGATAGATAACAGGGCAAAACAGTATGTGCACACAGCAATAGCACTGCAACCCCAGTTATTAGAAATAGCAGCAAGGAGCTTTCCCAACATCTCCCGATTCCATATGAAGCGGAACATAAGCACAGCTTTGTCAAACCTTTTGACTTAGGAGCAAGAGAAAGAGAGTGCTACAAAGCTGATCTATAGCTGGGAAAATAGATTGGATTCTGGCCCTGCCATTCAAACCTCCTCCCCCCCCAAGGTTAAATGAATGGGATTTCAGAGAAACACCACAAAATTATTGCTTTATGACCAACATGCTTTCATTCATGAGCTTTCTCTTCAGAAGCTGTGAGTGAGCAACCTCTATTGCCTGCTGTAAAAGCAAGATGTGCAGCAAAGAAGATTAATTGGTTTTTTTCAACTGCTGAGCTCAAACAAAGCCTTTCACTGTGCCTCTGATACCTGCTAATTTGGTGACTGAAATATTATGTAGGTTTCAAACTATCTTATTCTGCCTCTCTGCAGAGACCAACAGCAGAACAAATAAATTATCAACATTTGGGTTTTCATTACCTCAAATTAGCCTCAGCATAACATGACAGAAGCAGAGCTAAGTGTTCTGTGGGTGCTTACACAGCACCTGTTAGCACTCCATAAAGGACACAGAAAAGGGAAGCTAGGTTTCTCACCGCTGTCTGCCCACAACAAAGCCTTCTCGTCAGACTATTGATACCTCTTCTGACAGCAACTTTCAGCCTGCACGCCCATACCACTTTTAATCCACTAACAACGAAGCAGTTGCCTTGCTCAGAAGTGTCCCTGAAAAGCTTAGGGACTGCACGAAGAAATTGGGAGGGGGTGAGTAACAGAAGGATGACTGTGCCAAGTAAAATGTAGTGTGATTACAGGCATAAATCTAAGCTAAATCAACACATTTGTTCACATGCAAGCCTAAAAAAGTTTGGGACAAATAAACCAATAACTTCAAAGGAGAAGCTTCCAGTTACCAAAGGGCAAAGTGAGTTAAAAATTAAAGAAACCTATTTGATACTTCATTTCAATGGTTCTGCTGGGCATTTCAGGCTGCAGCCGCACATCTCAGGAGCAGAGACATTTCTGACAGGCAAATCTTTGGATGGGACAAACAAACCCATTCCAAAACACATCTAAAACCAAAGCCACTGATGAAGAGCCATAGGGTGACATACTGGGATCATTACAACAGGCACATTCTCCTCTGTTATGCTATTCCTGTTGCATTCTGGCAAGCTTACACATCTCGTCCACTTATTCCACCTCGCCTTTGACTCCATTTGGAACAGAGTCATTACTAGAACATCTGTAGAATGACTAATGCCATGATTATGACTTTCAGGCTATACCTGAAATACCTAGGCTATACCTTTGGTCTATATATAGACAGAAGCACCAAGAGAAAGTTAATTCAGTAGCTTGCCATGAAATGCTGCCCCTGGGGCCTAGTTATATTCACCATGCCAAACACCCAAAAGATTTGGTGACAGTGTAGAATTTTCAGGAGCTGATTCTGATAACATGCTTCCCAAGCAGTGAGCTGGCCCTTTCATTCTTCCCTCTTTCCCCACCTTCTGCCCTGTTACTAATGGGAAGGCCATCTTAGAGCTTGAAGCTAATGCCAGCATGCCTCTTCCTACCCAAATAAGGCAGCAATAGCACTGGAGACAGTGGTTCGGGCAAAATACATCCATGCAGAAGCTCTATTCATTAAGTGTTTGAGCAAGGACTGGGCTGCTGATATTGGTAACTTTGAAAGGGGAATGAACCTCTAGTGCTAAGGCTGCCCATATGTATGGATTGGGCATTAGTCTAAATATAGCAAGCCTGTGGTGTATTTACTCAAGTCTTACAAACTGATTATTTTGCACAACTACATCCAGCACATGAGAAAATTGTCCTGTTTCAGCTATGAGCAAAGCTACTTCAAGAACATTTTCATTTACAAAAGGAAAAAAAAAAAAAATCACCAAAAAACACGAAAATCTCTAAGTCCAAAACATCCACAGTCAATTATAGTATTTCAGGTGGTGTAGGGTGGGTGTTTAACCAAACTTACATCAAAACTTCTACTTGGATAACAAAGCTCTTTCCTGTTAATACCTGTGTTACCTAACTGCAGGTCTTCATAACTAAGTGTTCTTTGACTTCCATAAAAGAACATAAGGGGATGAGAACTTAAAACATTCTCTCTGTTCCCCACTCCATAAACATTGCTCCCTTCCCACTGAAATTTCATTCCCACCACTATGTTCTCTCAAAACTGGAGTCCCAAAAATCCATTTCTTGTACCATACATCAAGTCTTGAAAATGACTCCATCAGTATGAGTGTAATACTAACAGTATTGTCTACTAAAAGTATATAAAAAGCAGTTTTCTTTTCCTCAGCAGTAGGGAGCAAGGATAACTACTGTTTTGCTTTGACTATGCCAACAGTACTAAAAATGTATATATATAAGAGAAAGTAAATTGTGCCTGAAAATTGTACAAGTAAACACCACTAGAAATCAATAAATTGCCTTCCTATTTTTTTACCAAGTCTGAGCCAATTTTCACTGCTCCAAGAAACAGGAAACCTGAAATGCACCAGAAAGCTGCTGAAATAAGGATATTTCTTTTCTCAGACTTGAAGTGTGCTTCTGGCAACTTACACTTTATCATTCAAAACAGCAACAAACCAAAACAGACTGAAATGACGGAGTTAATTTCAGGCAAAGATCTTCCCTCTAGCAAATGTCTTACACAGTACTACTCTTAGCAACAGAATGTTTATCGAGCACAAGATAAGAGAGAGGCTTTTCACTGACACCTGGGAGAAAAGTGAAGAACAAAAGCAGGTCCCAATGCAAGAGAGAAAAGTTCCATTTTTCAAGTGCTCCAACTTAATGCAGACAGAAGGCCAGCCATAACAAGTTACTACAAACAACCTATTTACCCACTTCCAGAAAATGCTTGTAAATTTAAACTGTGTGAAATGTCCAACTGCTTCTTTCATGCCATCAAAAAGCTTCATCAGCAAGGGACAATAAAGCTGCAGGCTTGACCTAAAAGGGCTGGTAGGTTAATCTATTCTGACCTTACCTTTATTCAGTCATAGTACTGAAAGACTGCTTGAATAACCTGCCAGCATTTAACAGTGCCAACAGTTACCCTTTTACTGAGTGCTCCCCCAAAGGGCCCTCCGGCCTAAGTTTTTGATCATGTAGATATTAAGAAAATTACAGAAATTAATTGCAAAATAAACCAAAATGCCATTTCTCACTCATTGGTATAAACAAAGGAAAGAGGTAAACAACTAAAACCAGAAGCCAATTTGTATCTTGCCCTTACACATCTCTTTCAGACTTGTACAATCACTTCTTGTCAATCACATGAAATCACAGGATGGTTAGGGTTGGAAAGGACCTTAAGATCATCTAATTCCACATCTTTTATTCATAGTATTTTCACTCAAATGGAAGAAACTGGACAAAACAGCTCCAGTGCTAAAACTTACCTTGTAACAATGGGTTAGTCATACAGACCTCAACACTTTGTATTTTAATAACTACTGCCTTGCTTTCAAAACCCACTACATGAGGGTGCTCAGCACTAAACACAGCAAAGCAGTGAGTTAAAATTAAGCACATAATTAGGCCCACAGAAGTCAGTAAGCTGGATTCATCACTCAATGATTGATGTAATTACTCAACTCTTCTATATTTGAAGATTACAGCCTATGCTTAAATGCCTTTCTGGAGCAAAAGTCTCCAGGATTCACCACTGTAGAGCGCACAATCCTACCGAAACATCTTCTCCCTTTCATAATACAGTAAATATTTGTATGAAGAAACTACATAGACCTACATCAACCTGTTAAGGCTACATAGCTTTGAAAACAGCAAGAGCCAAAAGACTTTCACAACACCGGTTCCTTCATGCATTCACGTTCAACTGTGTGGCCATAATTCTTGAAAACAGATCCCTTTTCATGTCACCTGCCTGGTAGTGAAACATCTTGACATGAAGAGAAAGCTGTGTTCTCATTTGACATATCAGTTACAGCACTTACTCTTCAGCATCAACAAATAAATGCATTTTAATTTATCATTTCATAAATGGTTTGGCAACACAAGAGAATATCAAAACACACAACCAACCATCAGGCACCTGAATGACATTTGAAAATGCCTCAAAAAAGCCCACACCAATTTCTTTTAAAATGATCCCAGGAATAAGGTCTAAGCTTAAGTCTGTTCCAAATTAGGTTTAGGCAGATGCTTAAAATACCAGTCAAGATTAAGTGCCATTCAAAAAGCAGGATCAAAGAACAGGGAAGTAAACACATAAGCCAGTAAGTTCAGCATGCAATGCCAGAGAAACAAAGAGTTTTCCTTTTGATTGCAGAGGATACTTTTATAAACTACTCATAGAACTGCAGCACCTCAAATGTTCCTACCTTGAAAAGCTGTGATGTGACCAACAATCATGTACTTCAGTTCAAAGTTCAGTGCCTGGATACTTTGAGTCCTCTCCCTTCGAACAGCTGCCTGGTAGCTTTCTTCCATTTTTTTGGTGCAGCACGTTGGTGCTCTGTGTTGACAGATCTGTAAATCTGACTCTGAAAGCAAACAAGAAAAATACAATAATTAGGCGGCCTTTCAACCTACCCCATAAAAATAGATGTTGTTTCATGTCAAAATAACCAACATGTTTAAAATGCAGTCAAAGGCACAGCAGAATCTCAAAAGATACATATTCAAAGGGGCAAGATTTCCACTGTCCTTCTTGTCCTACCAGCATCATAACTTCAATCTGAGGGAAAAACATGTCTCAAATTAGGATTTATATTCACTTGTGTAGTGCCCTGAAGAACCACCTGCTCATCTCTCACAGTAGACAAAGTGAATCAGAAATCTTTGAACCCTTAAGCAGCTCACACATACACTCCAAAAAATAAAAAACTGAAATGTCTTAAATAAGACAATAAGGATGGCTTCTTGTCCCTCAGGAATGCCAACTACATCACCCAGATTCATGTCATCTGTAAACTTGCTGAGGGCACACTCAATCCACTGGCTATGCTGTTGATGAAGATACTAAACACTACTGGCCCCAGGATGGACCCCTGAGGAATGCCGCTTGTCACTGGTGTCCATCCATACATTGAGCCATTGACCACTACCCTCTGGGTGCAACCATCCAGATAATTCTTCATCCACTGAAGAGTTTACACATCAAATCCATCTCTCTAAAATTTAGAAAGAAAGATTTTGTGGAGGACTGTGACAAAGGCTCTACAGAATTCCAGATAAACAAGCATCTGGACTTGCAGGTTAACACAGAGCAAGGTTCCACATAGAGTTGACGATGAAAAACAAGAGGGTACAAGAATGCACATGGAAAAATCAGTAGAGAAACAGCCAAACCGCCAAGCTCTGCTCAGGGCCAGCTCCAGGTCAACAAGCTCATTCAGACCAGAACTGCAGAAAGGACTTTCAATTAATTTCTCTTGCTAGATTGACTTGAAACGGTTGTTTCCAGTTTACAACATCTCTCATTTGAAAAAGCAGCCAATTTACAACAAAAAGGTCAAAACCAAAGTGAAATACTTTGGTTTACCTTCACTTTCATACCAATTCACAAAGTTGTCACAGACTGGGCTGATTCAAGATACAATTTGAATTGCTGAGATGAGTAGCTCAAGAGAGGACGCCTTCAACACCTGAGCAGGGGGAAGCTCAGCATCCAGGAGCCTCAAATCAGGGTGGCAAAAGCCACCGAAGGAGCCTCAAGTCCTTGACAGGACTTGCCCAGGAGACAGCAGCTCAGCTGATGAGAGCAGCTGACTCACAGGGGGCAGAGCTAAGAAGAGCAGCATCAGCCATGACTGGGTAAAAACCTGCCCCAGGGAGTATGAGCGACCAGGAGCGACAGTGACCTGGGTGGGTTTGAGGCAGTTTGCGCAAACAGGGTGGGTTCAAGGCAGTTTGAGCGGGATGGTGAGTGCTCGCCATATGACCAGGGCCCGGTCTGGGAGCTCTGCTCTGGCTGCCCCAGTGGTGGCCAGTGTAGGCACCCAGATAGAGCCGATGAGAGGGGAGGCTGCAGCACAGAGCTCAGAGTGCAGAGAGTGCCTGTGCTGGTCTCCTAAGAGGAGGGTGCCCAATGGGCAGGGCTGCACTCGGTGCTCCCTGGTGGAGGTCCTCCTGCAGCAGGGGCTGAGCTGCAGGACGCTGTCAA
>WYDI02032757.1:50920-88380 GCA_009867235.2 Psittacus erithacus | reverse complement strand
GCCACGGGCAGGGACCCCTTCCACTGGAGCAGCTTGCTCCAAGCCCCTGTGTCCAGCCTGGCCTTGAGCACTGCCAGAGATGAGTCCTTGACTTCTGTGCTGCACAGGGGACGCGCTGCGAGCCTTCCACACTGCCATCCGGAGCAGCCCTGCCAACATGAAGAGCCAGGCCATGAAGGTACTGGGCAGGGCAGGGATGTGGGCTCAGTGATGGAGCGCTGGAGAGTGCTGTGATGCCGTGTTGTTACCCCAGAGATCCGATCAGCACCCCTGTACTGTTAATGAGTGACACAGTGATGTGCTTCATATGCAATCCCTGTGTATTCACCCTTCCCTTCCTCTCACTCCTGAATCCCGAGGTGAAGTACGTCACCTACACAGCCTCCAGTGTAGCCACCAGCCCTCAGCGTCCATTGTCAAACACAAGTCCAGGAATCGTTTCCAGCTGTGCCGGTTCTCATGTTCTCCTTTCCTTGTCTTCACAGGAGCAGGCCCAGGGAACCATGCTTAAAGTCCTCACGTCTTTTAAAAGCAGTGAAATAGAACAAGCGGTGAATTCCTTAGACAGAAACGGCATTGACTTGTTAATGAAGTACATTTATAAAGGATTTGAAAAGCCAACAGAAAACAGCAGTGCAATATTACTTCAGTGGCATGAAAAGGTACGTGTCTGGCGCGCGCTCGGCGCAGCAAGGTCCTTGTTGCTGTTGAAGGAGCAGTGGCGAGAGCAGCAGATGATGGCAGGGGCTCGTCCCCGAGGAGCACAGCATCTGCTGTTTCCTTTTGGCCTCCTCGAGGTTGGACTCTGAAGCATTTGTCTTTAACCCCAGCCAGGGGGAGAGGTGAGACATGGGGCAGGGCAGTGTCTCCTGGAGGAAGCGTTGTGGCTTCTTCTGTGCCCACCGAGGAGCAGAGCTGGAGCAGAGGAGGTGTTGGTTAAGCAGTGCAGGGGCAGCGTTCCTCTGTAGCCAGGTGCTTGGCAAAGGGGACGCTCAGGCCAGCTCGGGCCTGGTGGTTTTCATCAGCTGAAGGCTGCTGGCAGCACGTCACAGCTCAGAACAGGATTTAGCAACAGGAGAGGCTTTGGAGCTCCAACCAGACTCCGCTGGGATCCGGAGCCGTGCTCTCGTGTTTCTGTGCAGTGCCTGTTGTGAGAGGGGAGGGTGGGGAGAGTTCACCAGCGGAGTGCTGGACACCCCTGGGCAGGATTCCAAGTGAAATCTTCCCCAGCTTGCAGTGGTTTTAGCTGTAGCACCAGCTGTCGGTGCTCCTCCGTGGAAAACTGATCCACAGGAACACTGCAGCTCCCTGTAATGTGGAGGTGCTGCTAATGCTGGTCCATCACACGATACGGGTGTTTTCCTGTGGTGTGTGAAGACAGAACTTGTTCAGGTTGAGTCCAGCTGCTGGCAGCTGTCATTGGCTTTACAGGACCTTGACAGGGCAGGAGGCAGGTCCTCAGGGCACAAAAGAACAGGTTTCTGCTTGATTATTTTCACTTTCTTTTCCTGCTTTTTCCTGCTCTTTCCACTGGAGCCTGTTTTCAGGTAACCATGGGTGGGTGCTGCCAGTGTGCAACCTTACACAACACCACCCTGACTGGAAAGGTGACAGTGCTCAGAGCACGTAGGCACACGTACAGCATCCTGTCCTCTTTGTTCTGAAGGGAACCAGGCAGGTCTGAAGTGGGCTGGGCAGGGATTACACCCTGGCTTGGCGCTCTGCTGCTTGGCACTACCGGTAGGACGTGTGGCTTGCTCAGAGAGGCGTCAGCTCTCGGCAGTTGTACCAGTCTGGCCTCTGGAAAAGGGCTGTTGTCCCCACGCTTATCAGATCCGGGAACTTGGGAATGTTCGCTTGCCGCAGCATGAGCAGGTTCTGCTCCAGATGGATGCTTTGTGTTCCTGTTCCTAACACAGCGAGGTGCCGCGGACTGTTGGTCACTGTTCTCATTTCAGACACTGTAAAACCCACACTTGAATTATGTCTGCAGAGTAAATGCCTCATTTTAAGCAGTCAGCTTTAATACTTAAGTTTTTTATAATCGTATCCATCTGCAGATGAAATGGGAGGAGCCTTTCCTCCTTTCCCACTCGGGGATATGGGAGGTGAGACATTCTGCATCGTCAGTGGCATGTGACACTGGGATCCTTCTCTGCATCCAGCGGGGGGGTTGGATTTTGGAGAGTCATTTCCCTTCAGGTTTAGTGGGTTTGGGTTACTAAATTACTGCGTTTGGTTTTGTCTGCCCTTCAGTACCTTGGTTCTTACATCACAGAGTGTATTTATAGAATATTACTGTAAATGTACTGCAGTAATTTAGGTCAAAGCTCACTCTCATTTGTATTTACTGCTGGAGCAGTCATACCGAGAGCAGCACTGCTTCTGAGCCTTGCGGGCTGCAGGGCAATGTGGTTTCATCCTGACACTGCACAGTGGTTTAGTACCTAAACAAAATGACTTAAAATGTCTGTAGTGGTCGCACATGCTGGAGAAACACATTTTCCCCAATTAACAGTTAAAGATTTGAGAGCAAAAGAAGGGGTGAAAAGTTTTTAGAGAAGAGCCATAAACTCTTCTGTTGTTAAACACTCGATTGTTCTTTTAAGATGCCCTGCAGTGACTCTGTGTAACCTCTTTCCTTTTCCCATCCCCACAGGCATTAGCAGTAGGTGGACTAGGGTCCATAGTAAGAGTTCTTACAGCAAGAAAGACTGTTTAAAAGACTATTAACTTGAACCAAGACGACGATCAGTTCTGGACTCGGAAGAAGGAATGAGCTGAAATTACACTGGTCCATCTTTATTAGAGATTGCAATCTACTGAAATACTATGGAAACCTCCTGGAATGCTTTTAACCCTAAAGGTGGGGGCATAGTAAAGGTATTCCTACATATTCCGACTATCACATACAGGAGCCAAGACGTTCTCCTGATCCCTCTTTAAAAGGCAGAGAGAGGGCACACTCCTGCCTCCTATTACTGTAATAGAACAGGTATTTTCAGATGCTGCTTTATCCAAGCGTGGTGAGACAGAATCCTGTGTGTGCTGCTGATTCACGAGGTAGCTGTGGCCTGGGCAGATGCAAGACCCTGACAGCTTGTGGGCGGGAGAAGTGATTGGTGCAATGGTGGTTGTGTACTGGACAGACTGGTTGGACTGTGGGGCTGGTTTCAGTGTAAAGTGCCTGCTGCATCAATAAAGTTCTTGGATCACACGAGTTAAAGTAATTTGGTTTTCACTAAATCTAAGTCTTAACACTTACTGAAAAGCAGGCCAGCACTGCAGGAGTTCTAAGCTAAGTGTCCACCCTTGCATGAATAACTCCACCTATTTAGAGAACTGGTCCTCAAATCCAATTATGCTGGCTGCAGGGAGTGAGATCAAGCTCAGCTGTTCCCATCAAGGCTTCTAAGTGACAGTGAATGTAACACAATCACCCCTGGTTTGACTTTCACATTCTTGACAGTTTAGGATGGACAAAATACTTCAGAACTTACTGCTTCTGTATTAGTGTGTCCTCACCTTCTGAAGGACTGAAGTGTAGCAAAATGAGCTGAGTCAGTGAGCACAGATGTTCTAACCTTGATTTGTCCAGACACAAACCATCGCTGTCTCCAGCATCAGTTATAGCAACAGCACTGGGGTTTGCCTGGCAGTTATCTGCTTTTTGGCACAAAGGAGCCCACTCCACATGAAGCAGCTGCTCCAGGCCCTACTCCACTCAGTCTTTGCTTTTATCAGCTGCTAGAAGTGGAGCAGCAGCTGTGAAAGATGATTTCAGGAGGCAGAAGCTCTCTGCCTCATTCCTGGCGTATCTCCCCATGAGAAACAGGCCTTATTGACATGTGGCACACCCGTGCTTACCCTGGGCAGAAGGTGGGGTTTGTTTCATGCTTTAAAAGGCTCTCAATTTTAAATAGCTAAAGCAGCCCAGAACTACAAAGAGAAAGAAATCAGGATTAGGGTTTTGATCCAAAATGTATTGCACCACAAATTTCATAGTGTTTCATAATACAATCCATATTTACAGCGTAGAAGGAAAGAAATCCAATGGCCATAGAAAGGATTATGTATATCACTTCTTATAGAAGGAAAGTGCATTAGCTTTTTAATACATGTATACACACCATTCTTGCTCTGATCTCTAAAGAAAATTCAACACTTAGGACCTCATTTATGGTAAGTTGATCCTGTATGAGCTTTGGGATCTTAAGTGAAGTTGTGTTAATGAGTATGTAATCTAAGATGTTTTGTCACTCCATTCCAGGCTGCCTGCACTGCTTTTCTTACTGTTCAGCAGTAACCTTTCAAGCCAGGATCAACATAAACCGATTAGTTGCTCAGCAGGCATCAGCGTGAGTAGAGGGAATCCTGTCCCCTACTCTCAGGTCCCACAGAAACAGGGCAGAGCAAAGGGATATTCTGAAGCAAAAGACCTTAGAGAAGAAAAATCTTCCCAGAACCGACAGGGTTATCCTGCCCCCACTTTGTTTCAGTAGAGAAACAACTGATATAAATCTACTCTTTGATTGTCTGTTTTCATATTAGAGCAGAGTTGTACCCTGCCCATAAACTTCTCTATGCTATCAGTAAGTGCCATGGATCAGGTTACTAAAAGACTGAGTTTGGACAAAATTGTACTGAAAATCCTGTTGGTTTTCTTCACTTCAAATAAATATAACCTAGCTCTAAACTGAGGAGCATCACCTGCGCCAAGGTAACAGCTACTGCAAGTACCTGTGCCTGGGGTATGGCTGATGAACAAAACCTGGGGAGGCCAACTGAGTACAGATCTGCAGCACATTGACCGTTCTGATAACTGACCTCACGTGGAAGAAAACTTGTCCTTATCACAAGGAGCATGCATGGAAGCAAGGAGCAGCTCACATGCTGTATAACACTGCACCTCGACTGCCACCACCAAGGTCATCCAGACCCCATTAGCAAAGCTAAGTTAAAAACCTGAACAGTAACTGTATCTCCACTAGAGAACAGGCTGAGTTTCTTGAATATATTTAATTATTGTTAGTAACACAAACCTCATTGTAAGAGAATTACCAGAACTGGACCCTGCTCATCAAATTCCATACAGCTGTCATTTTTTGAAAGTATGTCCCACTTTAAGAAGTTGGATTTACTGCTGCTGCCCATTTTAATCTAGATGTTGCAGTGGTGTTAATAACTATGGGCAAAATCGTGCTTCCCCCTCCAGGAGGCAAGCACCACCTTGGTCCCCTTTTCTTAAGGGGGAAGGAAAGCAAGCGCTGGAACAAAGATACATTCATTAAGAGCTGAATTGCATCCTCAAAACCAAAAACCTCATGAGCAGTGTTTCTTTTACTGTGTAGTTAGAACACAGTTAACAGCCCACTACATGTTCCTAACAGTTTTTAAGCATCAGTATTTGAAGTACAGAAAACCACAACCAAAGAGGCAGATACTGGTTATGAAGATTTGTTGCTAGCATAAAAATCAAAGTGTTCAGTACCAATATTCTTCACCCTTTGTCACTAGACTCTTTTTTAAATAAAAGGTATTTTCAGTGTGCATTTACAATACCTGGAATTCAGCTTTAAAAATTTAAAATGGTTTACTACTCCTTCTTCCCTACACTAACAACCTATGGTACAGGCTTATAGATTAGTTTTAAAGGCGACTGAGTATTAGGTACTATAATTAAGACCATTTTAAATATTATTTTTCTTTAAGAAAAGTAAAATCAGACAACTCTAAAGTTGTGCTTTCAAATTAAATAATCATCATCAACATGCAGCCTTCAGGACTGCAGGCCAGGATATACGCACCTTAAATTACACAGTGATATGAAAAAATGCGAACTCTTAGTTATGTCAGTATAACAAGGCAAGGCAGATTTCTTTTTTGGTTAAAGCTCCTGCTCCTGTTTTTTGAAAGGCTTTTCAAACAGTCCACAACTCAATACAGTACTGCCAATATTATTCGTTTAGCCACTGCTTGCTTTCCACAGCGAGACAAGAAGCTTTACTGTGCCTAGAGTTACTCAGCTCGAGCACTCCACAACAGAAGCTGGAATCATCATCATAACAGATGCACGTGTTAGAAGCTTGAACTGCCAGCACCGCTATTAGTGAGGTTAACGTTACCCTTTGGTGCCAAGAAAACAAGACTGATGAACACAAGGAGCTGACTTCTGTTAAGACTCCATCAAGACAACGGTCCCCAAGTCCAACCCAGAAGAGGTGTTTCAGTCTGTAGTGAAAACTTCTCCTTGCACAGTATTAGTTTTGTAAACAGTGTCAAAAGTTCTTGTACAAAATACTGCAATGACAGTGATTAAGACACACCTGAATTAGTGTGTTCAGCGTTCTTTTCACAGAAAAAAGTGGCTAGATGCTGACTGCCCATTTTCAGGTTCCCTTAAGGCCACAGTGTCCTTGGGCTCGAGATAGACGGCCGGATACTGCCTTTAGGAGATGGCTTTGACCCAAACCATGACATCTAGGACAGGAAGCACAATAACATTATGCTAGGTTCACATACTTAAGAAGCTGAAGATTTGAAGAAGAAATAATATGATACATAGGCACTTCCTCCTCGTTTGATGGAAAGAACTATTTATAAACAGAATGCTGCATCACTCATTTATGAGCAGTCACTAATAACCACATAGCCAGGGACATCTCATGAGGAGATCTCATTTCATGCAATGGAAAAGAGAAAGAGATCCAGGTGTTAAGCTCAGCATCAAAACAACAAACCAGGAATTTGGCTTCCTACTTTAAAACCCTTGACTGTACTCCAGCAAGGAGCTTACAGCTTCCCTCCACGGACTGAGTCCACCAGGCAAAACTGCGGTCACTTCTGTGGAGCACCAGAAAGCTGCTATTTCCCTCACTGAAATGTACAGTTTCCAACATGTATGTATGTGATTAGCTAACATTTTAATAATAAACTACAGCATTTGGAAAAGATACTTCTCATGATCTCCCAGCATCTGAGAACTTTCATTCCATGGGCTGAGAGTCTCATTAGAGACTATGAGAGGAACAGACTCCTTACCTTGTACTCCAAAGTTTCTTTAAGCATGTTTTCTTCCTCTTGTGAAAAATTCAGTAACACAGATACAGCTTTAATTAGATGGAAAGCCTGAAAGAAACCACAGTATTTTGTTGCTTATGATGCTCTCAGGCTCTACAATCTGGACTATGGTGCAGCCCAGTTTGTCTGTAGGTTTGGTCATAGAGTTTTTAGTCACAGCGGGGAAGAGCAGACCAGCAGCCTTCCACTATCCCCAGTTCCCACACACTAGGATGGCCCATATCTTATTTCTGCCATTTGTGTTCCCTGGTCTTCTGAATCTTAACAAGGGTTTGCATATTTTGGGGAAAGACGACAAATGGGGAGCCTAGTTAGTTACAATAGAGAAGCAGCTTAGCTCCTGTGGCATCCAGCTCTTTAACTTGCAGACAGAACTACCTCTTAGAAATTCACATTTCCCTTTCATTTAGTTCATGATAATCTGCATGTCCAAACACGTTACTGGTAGCTGTTTTGCTTCATTGTCCTGAATCAACTTTTTAAGTGTAAAAGGATGGAATTGGCATGGAAGTATCCTTAGCAGGTAACAGGGGGCAGGTTCTAGAGAAAGACAGACTTAGAAAGAGAAGGTGAGTGTACATCTTTACCTCAGATTCCCGGCAGGACATGAATTTTAGTACAACGTGTTTAAGGTATTCGAAGTTAATCTCCCTTGAGTCATTTAAATCAGAGTTGTTTGTGACAGTCACAGAAGCATTAGGCACTTCAGAATTTCCTTTTTCACGTATTTCAGGTACTTCACTGTCAGGCCTTATTTTCTGAAAACAGAGAAAGAGAAGTACACTGCAGACTCCATCAGCTTGACACTGGGAGAGGACCTAGGCCTGAGGTATCTAACACAGAGGGCTTGTATCCACAAGGTGGGTACAACCTGGGCATCAACAGGACAAGCTTCTCGTCCTTCAGGAGTTCACAGCAGAGAAGTGTCTTCACCTCTCCCTAGACTCTAGAACAGAAGCTAGTAGCTGCTAGTGTTACATGTACAGTACTCAAACAAGCATGGATTTTTTTCTTTAAGAGAAAAACAATTTTCAGAGGGATTAAAGAGGACCTTTCCCTGGGGCGGTTATCAGTCCCATGGGAAAACTTAGCTGAATGGCAGCTAAGTAGCAATCAAACCTCACTTGTTCCCTCTACAGAAATGTATTAAATGCTCAGACACAGATCTGTAGCTAAATTTTTCCACTGCAGGAGCTGAGTGGTGACAGTTGCCCATCTCACTCACCAACCTGCCTGCAAACAAGGAAACTGCAGGCATCCCTAGTAATACAAAAATGACACTCTAGCCAGCAGTCAAGCTTTTGGAATCAGTGCAAATAACTATCAGCAAGTGCCAGCTGAAACGACTGAAAAAGCATAACCCTTACCAACTCCTTCTGGAGGGTTTTCTTGAGTTCTG
Source organism: Psittacus erithacus (assembly GCA_009867235.2). Classification (NCBI taxonomy): domain Eukaryota; kingdom Metazoa; phylum Chordata; class Aves; order Psittaciformes; family Psittacidae; genus Psittacus; species Psittacus erithacus. The sequence goes on along the minus strand of WYDI02032757.1, from coordinate 79,901 downwards.
CCATTCTTTGCTGCAGCTGCTTTATCATCTGTAAGCACAGCAAAGGGTAGTGTTAATACAGTGTTCAGTGTCAGGGCATATTTTGACCCACAGATACCTGGAAAAACCCATGACAAACAAATGTAATGAATGAAACAGTCATTAAACAATGCTGACAGCTGAAGAAGCAACCTGAATGTCTTGCCTTTCTTGGCGGCATGCACTAGCAGGAATGTGACAGGATACTTCAGTTTTCCTGTGACAGCACAGTGGAAGTGAATGGAATTCACACAAAAGGGCCCTGCACGAAAGCTGTAAGTTATATCACTTGGTGCATCTTTCCTCCAAAACAGATAAGGATTCCTACAATTCTGGCTGCAGTTTTTAATCCACTGCTGCTACATCCTTGTACAATCCAGAGGGGGAAAAAATGTTACTCACAAAATACCAGATTCAAATTGCCATTTTGGTAAGCCTGTCCTTCTAATGCTGCAGAACAGGCAGCATCAATTATTTGGCTTCCTAGTTAAGAGGGGAAAGACAATCAGCTGTTTCTGCTGTTTCAGTTCACCTTGTTTTTCTCAGCAATTTGCTGCTCCAGCTCTCTGTTATCCTTCTGAAGCTGAATGACATCTGCAACTGCTACCTCTCCATTCTGTTCCACCACACAGTTTTCTGGAGAATGGTAATGCTTGTTCAAGGCTCTTGTCGACTCCTCTGGTTCTAAAGCCTATAAAAGAGTGAATTGGAGAGAGATGACACTTTCAGCCCATGAACACTCCTAAGGCAGAAAGTCAGACTTCTTTTTGGTGGTTGGTTCTGGGTGTTTGGTGGTTGCTCTTCTAAATCAGAAAACACCAGTGGCAATCTAGCTGGTCACCTTTCTCTGGCCTGCTTATTACTTTCGGGACTCTTGTCTTATTGGTTTCATAACGGTTCTCACAAGATACATTATGAGTCAAATACAATAAGGGGTCGTCTTTCATAAACCAGTCATAGTTCTGAGAGGAAACAGCTTTCTTTAGGAAGATGGGGAACAACAGGTAACAGTGGTCTCACATTTTTCTCCTGTTCTCTGGCCAACAGGCACTCCTGCATCTGCAGCTTCAGCTCATCAATTTCCTTTCTTGCTGTTTCTTCTTTTTCCGCTGCTCGGTTATTACTTGCTTCTATGTCAGATTGCAACTGATGCATTTGCAGCAAGACAGCTTCATGATCTGAGAAAGGAGAGACCTGCTTAGTATCAGTCTACTGAATCAAATGCAGCTGCTCTTTACGAATGTAAATAATCTTTCAAGCAAGTGCAGTTTAAGTGTTGCAGTGAAGCAGCAGGTTTTGATCCGTATCATATATTCCACATTTTGTGCAAAACAATCATTTACAATAAGCAAGATTTGTAATTTTATGGTGTATGAACATAAGAATGATGGAAAAAAAAAGGGTTTGTTTTTAAAGGGGCAGTACAGAGACTGTCCAATTGCTACTGAAGGATGGAAGATCTTGAAAATTCTAACAGATTAAATATGGAAGAGAAATTACAATTATTACAATCTACCAGGAAAGCCCCGAACTAGAGACTGTATGTCAATAAAGCTGTCCGGGATACAATGGACTCATTTGGTCTAACCTTGACTGAGTTGTCTTAGTTCTTCTTTCTGTTTTAGAAGTGTACCACATTTTTCATCAATCAGCTGGTCTTTTTCCTTTATTAATGAAGACAGATGTGAAACCTGCAAGGCACGCAAACAGAAGTCATTAAAAATATAACACAGATAACACAACGTGGATGTCTGATCTATCCAGAGCCTCACAGAAGGCATCACCTCTATAATGCTGATCGCATTAAAAAGCACTGAAGTCAATGCGCTGTTAAGAGCTAAACCACACTGCTCCTGATGAACCCTGCGCCATAAAGACTGATTGCCTCATAACCACCAGGTGGCAGCTGTAGAAGAGCACTGAGCAAAACCAGAGATCGCCTTCCATCCACACCGTCCTGGGTTCAGCTGCAGCAGTCATTTTATTCTTTCCTAGTAGCTAGTGACTACTGATTGTTCTGATTACTGAGACCAAATCTAGCCTAGTCTGGTCTGTGAAAGATGGGGAGCACCCGAATAGATTTTAGACTGTCGGTATTAACCAACCTGCTGCTGTAATTCCTCTCTCTGCTTTCGTGTTTCTTCCAGTGCTTTGGCAATTTCAACACTGACAGTCTCTCTGCTGCTCAATTCATTCTGCAAACCAAAAGTAATTCAGAGGTTACTCGAGACAATGAAAATCAAGTCAGTCTCCCATCTTTAATCCCAAATCTATGATTTATGACACACCATGATTTAAGTTTCTAAACGAGAGTCACTGTTGTTTTACAGCACTGCTGCTATCTGCACATGTAAAAGCACCGCAGAACTGATTTGAGAAGCCAAACATTTCCAATGCTTAAAAGATCTTCTAGCTTGAAGTCTCTATTACAAAGAAGCAGCTGCTTCCTACAACTAATCTTTACTCCAGTTGTGCATCCACGAGCAGCTACAGAAAAAACTTCCTACAACCAAAAATTATAGTCAAAAGACTGAATAGAAAGTGTAAATACTTGACCAACTTCAGCTTTTAACTTTTGTTTACAATGCTATGAGTGGAATTTGATGTTGAACTATTCTGCATTCATTACTGCTCACAGGATTTAAAAGCCCTTCATGCCTGACAATACAGGAGTGGATTATTTCTGCCTGATTGAGGCAGACCCAAGCATCGTTTCAGAAATGGATCAGCCATTTTGTAGCGCTCCCCAAATTCATCTCTACTGAGTATCAAAGACAATTTACAGCAACTGCAATCTGAATATAATGTGACTCCAAGTACTGACAATGTAATACACTTGGTTGGTAACTGTTTCTAGAAGTTTGCTCTAACATCAGTAACCAGTTGTGCCCTTACCTTTAGCCTGTTCACTTCAGACTCCTGTTTTTTTAAAGAACTCTCATACTCTTCCCTGCTTCCATTAAGCACTTCATTTGCCGTTTCCAACTGGCTCTGTAAAATAAACATTGCTTTAATACTAAGTACATTTATCCTAATGCTTTGTTTAAACAATTAAACACATCAGACGTGCCTTGTCCACATTTAGTTTCTCAAAGTATAAGATCATCTATTGTAATGCCAGCAGCGCTGAATAAGAGCATTCAGACACCCTGCAAGATCCACAGCCTGTATTAAAATAATGCTGTGAAGGCTCACATTGCCTAGTGGACAGTTTCTGTACTTACAATCTTGTGCTGAGTAGCTGTTTTATCCAACTCCCAACCTGTTTCAAGAGCAGCAATTTGAGACTCCAGCTCAGTAATTTTCTGATCGTACTGATGTTTCTCGCTTAAAATCTGTTGCTGTAGTTTACTTCTTTCATCCTCTGCATCAGTTTGCTGAAGAGAAATAAAGTACACTGTGTTAATAAAATGGTATTTTGAAGCTCTGATAAGAATTAGGCACTATTCCATGAGAAGTACACTGAAACTGAAGCAACACTGTTAGTCTGGCACAGACACTGGTTTAGGAGACAAACAGCAAGAAAACACTTGAGTAACAAAACAGAGAAGGGAGTGTCTCTGGAGATGTTGAGGATTAATCTAGTACTGGACAGTGAAAGCTCATGCAGGACACTCACCAACTTCTGGATCTTCAGATCCTCCTCAGCAGCTGCTTCTTTGCTCTTTCTCAATTCTTCTGTCGCAATCTGTAGTTTTTGTTCCAGTTCTTTATTCTAAAATAGAACCATGAAATGCCTTACTCACTGGCACCTATGTTATTAGAAAAAATGTACAGGATGTGGGATGATCCAGTAGAGGAAAGTAAACATTAAACCATGAAACCACACAGTTCAGAAAGGCTGCCTATTTGACACATGCTGCTTTTAAAACCTCCTCACAACACCACCCCTGGCAATGCTTGCACTGCAGCTGTTTGTTTATCAGGATAGGGAAGATATTCAAGAAATCTCTAACTTCAGAGCCCCCAAGCCCTTTTTCACCACTGACTAGAGACACTGATCAATTAGACTTTCTTTTTAAGACTAAATGTGACATATAGTCTCACCTTTGGATGACACCAAAAGTGCAGTGAGGGGAGGAGCTATAAGGCATAAAGAGGCTGGAAAGAGGGGGAATTTGTGGTAAATTAAAACACGCTTACTTGTGTTTCCAACTGGCTCACAGTCTCAGTGTGGTGTATTCTGTCTGTCAGTACCTGCTGCCTGGCTTCATCCAGCTTCTCCTCCAGAGTAGCTTTCTGAAGATTACATTGAGGCGAAGAACAGGAGGAAGGACAATGAGATAAGTCCTTGGTGGTGGTTGTTTTTTAAATTACCATTTTTCTTTTTATTTCATGAATAAGGTCAAACTAAAATGGAACAGTTATTTTGATGTGCAATACAGCTTTGTCTCAGGAAACAGCAAGTTAAATGTTACTGCACTGGGCCTCCACAGATCATGTTGCCCTGGGGATGACGCCATTAATATGAAGAATGGGAAATTCACTGGCATCCTGTCATAATCCAGATGTAAACTCTCAGTAGCAGCTAGGTCATGGTTTTCTAAGCCAGGCCAAGTTTAAGGCATTAAACAAAATATTTTTATGACAGCTTAACTTTCTGCATAAATAGACAATGCAGAAAGACCAATAATGCTGCCTGTGCACTACCTACATGAGCAGGCTCAATGTAGCCACCCACAGAATTCTGTCCAGCACAGACAGCACGCCAATGTACACTGAAGGGACAAATGTACCTGCATTGTATCACCGTATATTTTTTCCACGTGTCAGATGTATGACCTCAAAAAAACTCATTAAGATTGCACTTATAAGCAGTCTATAAATGCATCATTACCTCTTTGAGTAGCTCCTGCACATGTTCATCCCCTGACAGATTTCTTTCCAGCTTTTTTTCCAAGGAAGACACTTTTTCCTGCAGCTGTTCAGCAAGTTTATTCCTCTCAGCAAATTCAAAAGTCATCTGCGAGAACAAGAAATGACAGAATCTTTCTTGTAGTGAAGCTTTCAGCTAATCCATTGTGGTTTGACCTTAAAAAGTGTGATTAGAAAGAAAAAAGTCCTATTTGAAAAGACAATATGATCCTAAAACACTTTCCAGGCAACAAATTCCCAATTCACAGTGCATTACCCAAGTGTACACCTTTATATCAGCCAACAACAGATGCGTCTGCAAACACTTAACCTTTTGCTTGTGTTGCTCATATTCCATCTTCAGAGATTCATGCTCCACCTGTAACGTTTCCAATCTCTTCTCACAACCAGAACCAGCAACTTGAGCCTGAAAATTGAGAAATCACTTGCTTTGAAACTTAGACTTCCAAACGCACATAAGCGATATCTAATCTAACTTCAGCAGAAAAGGAGCTCTCTGAGTCAAATCTCACTTAACTCAAACTTACATTTTGCAAGTCTACAGAAAGCTGCTGAATGACAGTTTGTAGCTCCTGTTCTCTTAACTCCAGAGCAGTGATCTTATTTTCTGCATGTGTCTCAGCTGTCATTAATTCATCCCTTCATGGAAAGAGAATTTAAAAAAGTGACATAATGTTCCAGAAAAATAATCTTTAGCAGATAATTCTGCTGCTTATAGAAATGGACTGATTTTCTTGCCCTAAAACCAGCCACTGCTTTATTATACATTTTCCAAAGAAAGCTATAGTTAAGCATTCAAACAATGAAAGAAAGAAATCGTAACAGGCTTATAAACCCTAGATAAGTACTTAATTGGCTTGAAAAAGAATATAAAGTTGGCATTCACATCCACATCAGCATATGAGAAGCAGTTATTCATTACGTACATAAACTCTTCCCAAAAAACCACAACCAGGCATGAAAAATTGTAAGAGAAATGCACATGCTGCTTCTCCTGAAACACCACATCCATACCTCTGTGCCTCTAGCTCCAAGAACTGCTTCTGCAACTCCTGAAGGTCTTTCCTTAGGCCTGATGACTCGTTGCTTGCATCCCGAAGCACCTCTTTAGTGTGGGTTAGTTCTCGAGCACATGCCTCTAGTTCCTGCTCTGCTCTGCTCAGAGATTCTTCCTTTTTCAAAAGCTGAATATTAGAACATTGTCTTTGACAATACAGATGACCCGGTAATACTGATCAAGCCTTCTCATTGCAACTTGCCTTTTTTTTATCAAGTAATGAGCTGAATTATGTGAGATAATAAATAACTCCCAGAAAAGTCATTGTTGAAATAAACCATGTAATATTGCATGCACATACCTACTGTTAAGGTTTTGACACTGACCAAGGCTGTATACAAGCATAAAGGCTAAAGAAAATAATGCAGAGCTACCACTAACTTGGTATTCTACCAGAAATTTTAGGGAAGGGAGAAAAAAAAGGTTAAAATAATCTCACCATGTGTTTAACTTTGGCAATCTCCTGCTGCTGAAAGCCCTCCAGTTCATCAATTTCATCTCTTTTTTGAAAAAGGTTCAAACTCGTCTCCCTTATTTCTTGTAATTGTCTCTCAAGTATTTTCTTTTCCTGATAAACCAACAAAACCAAAAGGAATCCAAGAATATTTGTATGCTTAAGTCACTGGGAGTTTAGTTAGAACTCTCTGGGAAAAGAATCTTGTCTTGCAGCCATAGGGCTCTGATGGTGCTACCTGTAGAACTAGAAACTCTTCCACATGCATGTTGCAGTAAGTAATGTGGAACAAATAACCAAAATTCAAAGATCTCAAACCCCCCCCCATATTCATTACACTGCAGCCAATGATCACCTGAACTCTTTAAAATGGACAGCAAATAGTAGCATGTTTAATATCTTCATAATCAGCAAATACTCTAAAATAGACTAAGCTAAATAGCTCTAACTACAAGACTGAAATCCTGTATCAAAAAAAATCCCTGCCAAACAGTTTCACTTATTTTATGAAACGGATGACTTCAAAGTCACTATCTCCTTCTGCATCACAGCTGCCTCCTCTGTAGTAAAGGAGGCTATTGTTCCACCTTACAGAAGTACATCTTTCTCACTGCAACCCATCATTCTTTGCTTCTCCATTGAAAAATAACTCCAGAAATATCTCCTGATACACAGATAACGTTTGGCCTCTCCCACTGACCAAAGATCAAATAATAGAAAGGGCTGGTTGAGCTGTAGGGAGTGTGCAGGCTGGTGTTTACAAACACACACACACAGACACATTAAAACCAAACGAACACCCAGAGGTTAATTACCTTTTCAACTTGACCCAGCTTTTCCATCCACTCCTGAATAAGAAAGAAAGGAGAGGAAAAAATAAATACCTATTTTTTAGACTTCCAAGGACAGCCATTACAGTAATCAAATTGTTAACAGAGATACTGAGCTGTGGTAGTGATTAAAAAAATATTCAACAAAAGGAAAGTAACAGCTTGTGTTTTAATACATAAAGGCTGAAGAATCATTTATGCTACCTGAATACGCCTTATGCAAGTAAAATGAAAGTGACAACAGGCCTACTGCAATTGAATCTTACACAAGCGCAAGCTTCATCTTCCATTAGAAATTGTTGTGGGCTGGTTTTAAAACAGTAGGAGCAGTCAGAACAATGACAAGTCCCACACCATTTCTGGCTCTTGAACTTAATACTCCCTTCTTTCCTCAGTGCTGCCACAGTAAGCACACACACTGTCAAACAACTATTTTAATTAATGGTGACACCTGCTTAAAACATCAAGGTCATGCACCCTGATCTCCACAGACAGTCAAAAGTCGAGTTGTTCAAGCTATTACCTGGTCCTTTTTCTCTAAGGCCAATGCCATTCCTTCAGCCATCTTGGCGCGACTGGCCTGGTGAGCTTCATTCTGCTCCTGAAACTTCCTCATGGAGGCTATCAATAGAGAATCACCAGCTATGATAAAAACTCATCTCTTAAAATTGCTTCTCAATTTTCTGTAAGATATTTATAACTTTAAAGAGCTGCTGCTGCAAGTAATTAGCCCCATCTTGACTCTCTAGCACTAACGCTGTGCCACTTATTACCTCACGCTGCTTGTACATTGGGCAAATGCCAGAAACAACAGACTATCGTTGCTCCTCACTGGATTGTAACAAAGCTGTAGGTTTCCAAGAGGTCTCTCCCGCACATTAGCCCCAAATTTGGCAAAAGGAGTCTAACAAGAGCTTTGTTCAACAGCCAGCACACAACCACTGCTTTTTCACTGTAAACAAGGCAAGAACTTGTGTTCTAATTCTTCACAACCTTAAGGGGCACAGCTTGAAAGGAAATGATTAAAACATCTCAGTATCAACCCCCTTCCCTTCCAACCATAACAATTTTCGACTTCGGAAAAGGAGAAAGAGAAGTACATACAATCCTGATGCTTTTCTAACGCATTTTCAAGCTTCTCTTTTATCTTCTGCAAGTTTCGGATCTGATCAGCATAATCTTGTGAGAGGAGGGAGAAGCACAGACCAGGAATGTACAGACATTGGGGAAGGAAATTTTTATGGAAGGAAAAAAAGAAATAAAAAAGAAAAAAGGATGAGTGGAAAATGACGACGATTTTCTCAATCAGAAAATCATTCCTGCTGAGGAAAACTTGGGTGACAGCAACAATGAACACAAGCAAATAGTTTTGACTGTCCACACGGTAAATGGTACAAACAGGAGGACCTGTCCCAGGTGTGCTACTTACACAAAGTGGGGCAATACCAGAGAATGTGTTGTGAAATGAGCAGAAAAGGGTCAGTCACCTTTATAAAAAATCAGTTATACCGGATGCTACCAAGATGTCAATGAACAGGGTTGCTACAGATCAAAACAAAACCCCAAAACCTAAACCCATGTACTTTTAATAAGTTAAAATGCTTTAGTTCAAAGGAAAATATCTGCTGGAGTAACAGGGTTTTATATGTATCAGGACACATACCAGACAGCTTGACCTCCAGTTTTCTTATTTGTTCATTTCTTCTGAACAACTGGGATGAAAGATCCTCTCTAGAGCTGCTTCCATCAGAAGCCTGGTAGAAAAACAACACTCAGGTGACTTAAAAGATCTAGAAAGAACGATCCTGCCATATATTAAGTTTGTGGTAACAAACACTCTCCCACCTTCTGTTTTGCACATAAAGGGGAAAGTTGTACTAGCACAGCAGAATGTGTAGAAAGTGCTGAAGAAGAAAAACACTAAGGGCTTAAATCATCAGCTCTGCAATGCTGGCCTGTTCCATGTAGTACACAATGCTTTCAAATGAAGCTACAGCTGAAAGCTGTTTGTTCACATTGATCACTGAGGAGATGGCGTAACAGAACAACTATGGGACACACACACCAGGCTTTACAGGGTAGGCTTCAGGATGGGGCAAAGTGAAAGTCTTGAAAACCTAAGTAGAAAAGAAACAGCGGGATAAGCGCGCTCAAGCACTAGTCTTTCCATGGAAAACTCACTGCGTAACTGACTTATGATTCTCTATAGGTTCTTTTTTTCTCCAGAATAATCAATATTAAGAGCAGTTAAATGAATATTGCTGAAACAACCAATTCTCAGGGATTCTCTGAAAACCACTCAAGACTTCAGCCACCATCATTATTTGTTTTCTGTTCTCTATACACACAAAGTGGTAAATGCAATTTCTACATGAGAATATTAAGCACAAAAAACACAACCAGAAAACCACAAGACTGATGTATTTCCATTGTAAAATGTATTTAAACATCAGAGGCCCCAACCTTCTGCTTAACAAAACTGGAATTTCAGCTGGGCTTCAGAAGAAAATAAGTTAAAGCTCAACTGCATAAATACCTTCTTCATTCTGCAGACAGCAAACCACAATGATAAAGCGACTCGTTGCATGGTCGACACACGGGTGCTGTCAGCTCCAGCAGTGGCACGACACTGTCCCCTAATCCATGTTTTCAAACATATGACAGCCACCAATGGGCAGAGGTGCCAGAGCAGTACAGAGTTTCATTTAACCCACATACTTCTGGAACTATACCACTTGCTAAAACAGTGCTTTATAATGAAAGAGAGTTTAGACCAGACAGTGGAGGAACTACAATAGTTTTGAGTGCAACAGAATGGTGGACACGTTCTTGGCAGGGGCATAACCAATACTCTTGAGTAGGAAGAGTACCAGCAAGCCAAGAGGTAAACACAGGTTCATAGCAAGATGATAACTAGCATCCTGTTTGCCTTCCTGCTGCTGCAGTAATTAGTTTTACAAATAGGTATCTTACAAGCTACTACAGCTTTATTCACTAATTTATAACTGTTTAACAGTGTTTTGTATTGAGACAGCTTTATAACTCACATTTACATGGGAATAAACCTCCTGGTAACCATTATGGTTAACACACAAACATTTTCTCCTCAGTACTTAAGTTTATTCAAGCTAACAATTCACAAATGCATTAAGGGGTACCCCTACAGAGACACTACAATACATGCTCAACTCATACACCAGACTTCAAACTAGTGTCTACAAAGCCATACCAGAAACGCCGTAAAAGAAACCACACTCAAAGCAAGGTGTAACTTACAAAGTCATCTCCGGAGTCTGCTCCCACGGATGTGATTGACTCTTTGCTGACAGACCTGGGTATCCGGGCAGCTCCTCCTGGCCTGGGCGCAATCGCTGCCTCTTCTGCTATCTTCTTCTTCAGCTTCGCAAACATTTTACTGCTCTGCTGAACTGAAATATCCAGGTACTTCGAAAAGCCACTACCTCCAATATGCTTAATATAGTGGCACTCTGTCTAAAGCTTCCAGATGCCGAGAGTTAATTTCGTGCCGCATCCACCGGCTTATTGCATTTCTAGTTCCATTAAAGCCTTCACAGCCTAACAGTACCTGCAAATTAAAGGGACAGGGTTTCCACACTAAAAATTTCTACGTATTAAGTGCTTAAAGACAAATAAATGTCTTTCAATATCAGACCTGTTACAATACACGACCAGAACCCTTTAAAACCAAACCAGGACAAACGCAAACCGTGACAGCGTTGAGGCACTGCTGGTCCCCGTCGGGACAGGCAGGCACCGGCGGCCGATGAGGGAGCGGTGTCCCCGCAGCCCGGCCCACATCCGCAGGCGAGGGAAGCTCGGGGCCGGTGCCTGTCAGGCCCGTCCGTCCCCAACAGGCCGGCCCGCGGCGGCGGCGCCTGCCGCGCTCTGAGGCAATCGGGGACCCGCCACCGCTCGCCCGCGGCCACCGGCCGAGCGCTGCAGCCGGGCCACCCCTCATCCCGCTCCCTCTCACCGCCCATGGCCTGCCCTGGGCCCGCCGCCGCCGCCACCGGGACCCCACGGCCGCCGCCGCCGCCGCTTCCCCTGGCGACGCTGACCCGGAAGCGCCGTGCGGGCCGGAAGCGGCGCGGATCGGTGCGCAGCCGCGGTGGGACCCGTCCCGGCCCCGCTGGTCCATTGGGGTCGGGAACCGCAGTTTATCGATGGTGAAGTGTATGAGCGGCCGAGCGGCTCCGGCTGCACGGCGGAACGTGTGAGGGAACGAGGAACATCCACAGCAACAGCGGAGAAGCAGCGAGACAGCGAACACCCGGGGAACGGGAGCGCAGGACCCCGGAGGTGTCACCCTCCCCGGCTGCTGTGGGCTGTGGTACCTCAAGATCCCCGTTAGCGACACAAACATCACTTCTTCCTCCCAAAGACACCGAGGACAACGTTTCTGGTATTACCCGGCTTTGGTGGCAAGTCACAGAGTCTGATTTGCTCCAAAAAGAAATGTTTATTTTTATATATATCTATATAGTTTTAAGTAAAATATCTGTTTTTACCAAAATACGATATACAGGCACACAGCTGTAAAATAACTTTCAACCAGTTCACTATAAAATTACTTTTGGTAATAAATAATCCGATTCTCAGTGGCAAACTGCTCCTCCTGCCCAAGGCACAGACCTTCCGCAACGTGCCCCCCCTCTCCCACCTGCACGCCCCTTGTCCTTCGTGCCAAACCTTGGCCAGGCAGAAGCAACTTGTGCTTTTTAGCCTGTGCGAGGTGGAATCCTGCTCATGAACAGTCACTTGGAACCAAGAAGCGGGAATAAACACATGCCAAAAGAAATCTGCAGTCCATGGGGCAGATACTCACACCGGGCTTTTACTCCCAAAAGAGCTGTGCTGCATAGGGGGCTCCTTCAGGCCAGCAAGTTGCACCCAAGTCTGTTCTCAATGGGAATGAAACCAGGATCTCTAAGAGGAAAACACCTATGCATGCATCCGGGCAGCTGGCACGTTGGTAAGTCAACAGGAATCCAGAAACACTCCTTAATCCCCCGAAAGATCTGTCAAAGTTCAGAAATCATGAACTAAATCTCTCTGTCGTGACAAGAGTTATGGTTTGGAGAGGGGGGAAAAAAACCGTGGCTTACTTTGACTCCTAACAATAAAGCAGATACTTGTTTAATGTGTTCTTCCCCTGCTCTATTTGTGGACAGCCAGATTGTCCAAGCACTTGCAGTACATTTGGTCACAGAAACAGTATTGCTGTAAAAGTCAAAGATACTAAAAATGTATGCGAGCCACCTCAGGAATGTAGAATCCCTGTTCTGGAGATCTGTGCCACATCCTCTGCACCAGCCTCCCGCACACAGATGCTGACTGCAGCCAGTCTGACATTAGAGTTGCACAGTGCAGCTTTCAGCTCTGTATATTAGATTGTTACCCTTGTTTGTAAGCTTAATTCTTGCTGCTACAGCCTGCAGAGCTCCCTCAGTCCCAGGAGCAGCAGCAGCCACCACAGACGAGCCACCAATACTAAGCAGCCACGTAACATGGAATGGGCAGGATGGAACAAGCCACAGCTATTGGTGGTGGTCTGTAGTCAGAGCAGTTACTGAAAGAGAATCTAACACAGATAAAGCTTTTACAAAAGAAGCCTCAAGACAAGAAAGTTGTTTCAGACAGATCCCAAGCTTTTTAGCTTTAGAGGAAAAGCAGACTTGAAGGACAGTTACAGCACAGGGAAGGTGGTGGGAAAGGAGAGGTGCCTCACAGCAGCATGCCGGGGTGATCCTTGGAGCATCACTGTCATCCCATCCTTAGGGGAAAAGCCTGACCAGAGCTACTGACCTTGTAGCTTTTGAAGATGATTATTTGGAGCCTGATCTCCTGTTCTCTCCGTCTACTTCCTATGATAATTGAAAGACATCTCCCTAGGGAATAGTCTTGAAGGGTTTACTACGTCATGACTTGACTGATACTATTTTGCTGAGCTACCCAAACAAACCATCCTGGAAGTTCCCAAGAAAGCACTCCAGGGAGTGAGTCTGGTTTGCACAGCTCCCAGAAGTTAGTGCTCCGTTTAGCTTGCACATGAAGCAAAATGACCCATCTCAAGAGTAATTAAAAACCAGAGCATTAAAACCTCATAACCCTGTATTTCCATCATTGCTATTTTGAGAAGTCAAAGGGGAAAAAACAAGGCAACAGCAGGAACTTTGGCTGGATGTTCTACAGCCAGCTTGAGCAGGAGTACAGAGGAGGGGTTTGAACATGTCACGTGCAGTAAGTGGGGAGCCAGGCAGAAGTAGTCTGATAAGAACACCTTTGGTCCAGTTCACATTCTCCTCTCAATGTACTACATGCAGAATTCACCCCTTTAATTCCAGATTGCCTGGTGGTGGCAAGTCTTCTCCACCAACATAAGCAATAAAGATTATGTTATGGAGAAATGGAAAGCGAGACAAGAGGGAGGGCTTTAGGCCTGAGAAGAAAAGAATTTGTTCTCTTCTCACTTAAAAATGGTTCAGGGTTTGCTTTGTTTCCACACTGAGGACTGCTAGATATATAAACCAAATTTTTCTTCAGCACATATAAGCATACATTGAGAAGGTACCTACGACCACAGCACATAGCACATAGTAGCACAAATTTAGAACGACTTAGTAAGTTGAAACAAGACAAGCTTTTACTTGGAGGGGAAAATAACAGTATTTTCATCTTGAATGCAGTTGCTTTGGGTGGGAACGGATGGGATTGGCTCAAAATCCAAGATCAGATACTCATCCTATCTACAGCTAGAGAAGATTGTATCAGCTTTTTGCTTAGAAAGCACAATTTTGTACTCCTACCAACATAACAGGAGTGACATCTTAGTCTTTGAATACCCCTGCCAGCAGCATCCCTTCTGAACAAAAGGTCAGTAGGTAAGAAGAGAATGAGGGACCTCAAGAACTAACTTTTGATTTGGACAGTTATCACCGATAAGTTTGACTTCTGAACTAATTTCAAAGGCCTGATATTCTCCTCCTACATTCCAGCTTCTTCAGGTGGTTTTTTGCATTTTAAGAAGTGCATTCTCCTCTGATTAGATCTGCATTGGTAACAAGCAAACAGAACCTCCTATTAGGGCTGAAAAGTGGATTAGAAACCTCTCAGATCACAAGCAAGGACTCCTTGCTTCAGCCCAGCTGAAATGAAGACTGGGTCTGCCAAGGCTTTCCCAGTCAGTGAACAAGCAGCATGCCCCCAGAGCCAGCACTAACAGAACCATCATCACTCCTATGCATAGACATAGCATACTCTGTTCCAGATATTTGGAACCAAAATGAGAACATCTTTGTCAAAGCAAAAGCTAAAGCAAAACAAAAGCATTTGGTTGGAAGGCAGTGAAGCTGGGGAAAACTAAATTTCCTTTTTCCATGCAAGCTGAACACCTCTGGTGGAGCAGCAGGCAGGGCAATAGATAACCTGTCTCTCACTGCTGCAATTAACAATTTCTGTATCTTTAGCTTCTACATACATTGCCATATAACTGGGGACCTCCTACCACAAAGAAAGATCAGCTTCACATTAAGAATACATGAATTTTATCACTGTAATATATACAGGAGTACTCATTCCTCTGGGTAACTAAGACCTGTACCTAAATGAGTTATGAATTACTTCATGGTCCAAGAGTAAGTCCTTGGAAACAACAAATTACAATGGCAGAAAAGCCATAACCTTTACTACAACCACAAATGATCTGCAACACCTGGTGAAATACACCCAAAGTGGCGTATGTGTGTATATATAAATTTTGTATATAGACATTGCAGTGTTTCATTCTTTTTAATACATATACAAGTACCTATACATATATACATATTTACAATTTACACCAGCCAGTAAATGTATGAGTATTGTACATATACACACAAACGCCTAGAACACACATGCACACACACAAACATACACTCTTCAAAATAAACTCCACATCCCAGGTAATGAAGTCCTGCCATAGTCCAAAGAAGAGCAGCACCAAGTGGTGGGGGCTCAATATACCAGCTTCCAGACTGCTTAGAACGAACACGAGCATTCACAGGATATTTTACATTTGGGAAATTAAAGAATGGATGACAAAAGCTTCAGCCCAGCTACAAAGAACCTTCATGCACACTCCTCAGCTACACTCCAGCAATTCTTGCTGTTCCATACTGCGCCTTCCTCAGCTGAATGGGGTCCACCAGCACCCTTCACTATTCCGGCTGACTAGATTGTACCTTGTGCTATGGCATTGCAAACAGGCCTACCAAAAAACTCTGCACTTTTTCACCTAAAAATAGAGGCATGGCTGGGGTTCAACATAAAAAGCACTGAGCAGACTTGCCCTTTCACTTCTCTTCTAGCAGCCCATGGAACAGTGACAATAGACTTTTTAATAGTTTAAAATATTTCCCTTTCCTTCTTCTTGCTCACACCTTCACTGTCAGGAGTTGCAAGAGGTCCTCTAGCTCTGCAAGGCAGGCAGCACAGTGCAAATGAGCTAGCAAGCACTTTCCTAGCAGTCAAAACAGCCTTCTCCAGCCACTGTACAGAGCATACCCAAACTGAGCATCACAGGCTGAGGGAGCCTGCAGTGCTGCCACTCACCATTACAGCCCCTCCGTCTGGTTCAGAGACAGGACTGAGACGCAAGGGTGGGCATGCAAAACATTAACAGGGCTTTATGGCAGCACCCACTTTGTTTAACCTGCAAGAGGAGCATCAGCATCTCCCCTGTGGCACAGGGATCCAGCACAAATGGGTCAGGTAAACAAGCAATAGGAAGGGCTCATGTTTGCACTGTATGGGACATTCCTTCAGCTCCTGTGAGGGGCTGGTAACATTGGGAAGCCACACATTCCATCCATATACTAAAAGGAGGGATACACCAGCTGGAAATGTAAGAATTTCTAACACCTCAAAATGAAGAATGGCCCCTCCTCTTGGAAAACTGTGGCAGCAATACAAATAGCAAGATGACCCATATACAGTGAGAAATGAGGGTTAGCTTTCTTGGGTTTGTAATCTGTTAATCTGCTAACCACCTGTCAGTGAAGCAGAGTGGAAACTGTGTTCTTGGCCAGCAGTACAAAGTTCATGTATAAAATTGCTGTGTCAAATTTATAGGGAGCATTAAGTAGCTTTACAACTTCAAACCCACTGCTCCAAATGCAATTTAATTGTCCACAGTTTTGTCTACTCACTTGCCTAAGACTGCAAAAATATATTTGTTATGAAGGACTTGTTTTATTGCTATTGTTGGTCTGCACTGTGTGGTTGCATCTTTACCATTTCAAATCCAGACTCTCTGGGGATAAAATATTGGTTTTCTATTGATTTTTTCTTCCCAATTTCTTAAAATTGTATAAAAATAAAGGATTTCCACAAACGTGGCCTAAAGGTAACCAATAATACTTCTATACTTAGGATCAGCTGTTGGAAATGTGGTTGATAGCCACAAGACCAGAAATAAACCTCTAGTGATTCTTTAGTTTAACATTTAAAAGACATGAAAACTTCTGCTTATAAAATTGACCCCATACAGAATGGAACAGCTAAAACTAACAGCTGTCTATTATTACTTCTTAAAATAATGGTCCTAAATTGAAAAATAAAATCAAGTACTTCCTTTTATGATTTTCACATTATAAAACTGCACCATTCAAAATCTGTGGCCAGGGAAACCCCTTTGCAGTAAGACAGTTTCTTTTAATAGTCATCCAGGGTGTTTTCCAGGAAAACATTCCTAACATCCAGTATGGAAGCCAGCTCCAAAATGTGCTTTTGGAGGTGAGGGTTCTCCACCGTTTCATCTCTTGGCAGCTGAGGGTAAGATTCTGGGTAGTTTCGAGTCTCCTGCTAGATGACAGTGAAAACAAAGAGAATCAGACATTCAAGCCATGTTTAGTATGCCAGATAAGAGAGAAAAGACTCTAGCACTTTCAGTTTTCCCTTTCCATTGACTCAGAGATGTCACAGTGGCAATTCAAACGACCATTCCTCTAAGATGGTTAATAATATGTTCACAGAAGCCTTGCAAGGAAGAAAACACCACAAAAGACAAAAAGACTTCACATATACTTACCTCCTAGACTGGAGTTTATTTCTTGAAATTATAGACACGTAAAAGCATCTGCAGTGGGAGATTCATCTCATCCTAAGCCAAATATCTAAGACACTGGGGGCAAATCTATCCCCACTTTCAGAAGACCTGCTTCTTTTCCCTGATATCAAAGCTCAGGTAGCTAACTTGGGTTTGGAAGGCTACTAGATGTCTGCAGTTAGACAAGATGAATACTGTACCTTTCTGTGCTTCAACTTCCATTTCTTTTCTGTAGTGTTTAAAATGGAGTAGGCAGTTTATATGCCAACATTCACATATATAAAATAGTGTAGCTCAGAAGCAGCCTTCACTGTTGGCACAGCATTAACCAACACGGAGGGGAAATACCATCTTCCTGTTTAGCTTACTTATTTACACTTCAAAGACCTTTCTAAATCCATTCACACTAGAAAAGATTCAAGCAGTAACATTCCACTCCACTTCCTCTTATATTCCTGTTCTACACAGTTTTAGTTGCGTAAAAATAACAATCTTGAATTATTAAGAGGAACTTTTCTAGCACACAAGGCTGTTCAGAGTGACATAAATGAATTAGAGTGTGCCTGCTACTTCTGTAGAGGACTAAGACTTCACTATGTCAAATGCTTCATGCTTTTGGAGAGATACAAAAGCACAGATTCAACACAAGCTGTAGGCATAGGCATGTGGGCATCAGGTATCCTTCTGATGTCACAGTGACATGCTTAGCCCTAAGACCCTTCCATCCTGAGGCAGTGCAGTTCTATATGCACTGGATGGCTGTTCTTAAAAGGACAGATATCCTGCATACCCGGAAAATTTTGTGCATCCTCATAGTAGCCGAACAGAAGATAAATCTTGTTAGAAGCAGGCGAAGAAATTCATCCCCAAAAAACTGAAGAAAGGACTGATCTGTAGAGAAGACAAATAAAAAACTCAGCTTAGAAATGCTTAAAAAAATAAATTCAAAAAAGAAAAAGAAAAAAACCCCCAAAAAAACCCAGAGAGAGACTAAGGGGAAACCACTACAAATTCACGTGCATTCCTCTTATTCCCTATTCTGTCCCTTGGAAAAGCAGAGCTAGGAAAACCAGCATGTGCTTAAGCAGCACGTACCTATGGATCGAGAGTGGGTCAGCAGCTGAGCAATATCTCGGTTGATTTTCCTAAGGTAATCTTGACACTTCTCCCAGAGTCCTCTGCGCATGCTTGATAATCCAGAGACAAACAGGAATGCCATTAAAGGATTGTTCAGAAAGAGTGTGAAGAGGCTGCCCCGCTGGGACTGATCTAAAAGAAATAAAGTAAATCAATAGACAAAGAGATACATTTGGTACATGAAACAGAAAAGCTGACCCTGCCACAGAATGATGTCGCTCACCCACTAAATGCTGTAACAGAGGAGCTACCCCTTTGTGCTAGCTACACCTTCTCCCCTCTTGTGGCAGATCTGCTCTCAAGATGATGCCGTGATTGGCAATAAAGGCTTACTGAAGAGGTGTGTTCACACCAAGAGGAATGAGATTTTTCTTGTGAATTGTGGGAGGCCTGTGTGTTCAGTTTGAGCACATAACTTGAACACAATAATTGAAACAACTGACAGAAAATACTGATTATAAACCCTAGAGAGAAGTTATTAGACATGGCCATTCTTATTCCATTCAAAAACACAGGCAGTTGAACTTACAGACACCCTCCATAGTTGACAACAGTTGCCCTTTTGTTGGGCACCACAGTATCCTAAAGCTCCTTTAACTCCGTGCAGTTCAACATGCTACACAGGGGTCCAAGCTTCATCTCAATCAACCAGAAAGTCAAAAAGAAAGACAATGTACACAGGAGCACGTGCCCAAACAGAAAGGCCACTTCCACCTCAGCAAGGATTACTGACTTGTTTTGGTGTATTTTTTTCAGGACTTGGGTACGCAGCATGTTGGTTTCGGGTTGGTTTGTTTGGGGTTATTTCATTACTACAGTGCTTATTTTCTACTTAAGCTTCAGCTAAATAACAGGAATTGTTTCAAAACTAATGAGAAGCCTCTACTTCTTGTGTGTTCTCTCATGATGCTGGCTGAAAGAGGCTAGACCTTTGTACTTTTCTCTGCGATGGACAATAACCTTAAGATGACAAATTCCAATTAGAGAGTCTGGAATGATTTATGTTTTATAGTAGTCACAAAGACTTAAGAATATATTTCATTGCCTGTTCCTACTATAAATGCACTTTCTCAGGGCATACAAAGTCACTGACTGCTCACCTTCTGGGACTAATAGAACTACCCAAAGTGCTAATAATCATAATAATCACCCCAGCAATTCTCTAAATCTCCATGTAGAAGAGACTTTGTCTCCCAGCACCTGTTGAAACCATCTGTAGAAATATCATTGTTAGGATGAATTAATTTGCCATAAACAGTAGCTAAACTTTACCATACTACTTCAGGGAACTTTAATCTGATTTAGCTTTTCATCACTATGTAATCCCTATCTTTTCCTGAAGAATCTAAGTTGTGTTTTGTTTGGGATAGATATATGATGCTAATTGTTACGAAATGCAATACTGCACATACCTTGTAGTGCTTTTGGATATGCTGTTGGAGAAAGCAAGCACACCAATGGCTGTCCGAACAGGTTTGTGAAATTCTGGAACAGATAAGAATTTTGAAGTATTGATGGTCACTTTGCTTTTGAATGTTCAGCTTGTTAAGGGTACAAACAAAGACTATTAATGACAGAGAAGACACTAATGCCCGTCACACAGTTCAGTATCAGCAGTAAGGTGAAGTTGACTTATAGATCACAGCACAGGAAGAATATAACCCATGACATTTTGAAGGAACTGCAATTCTCTCATTTCACTGCCACTGATAGCAGACACACATGGAAATATGGCTTTCCATAGTAATATTACTTGGAAAAGAAAGAAAAATAAATCATGTTCTGAAGCAGAAGTGAAAGCCATGGGCTTTCAGGTTGAACCACATCTAGCATGCTTCCTCAATACCAACTGAACTATCCACAGTAACTTCTTTCCCCTATTCTTCCTAGCAGGAGGAACTATGTCTGATGAAACACAAGAGCCCAGTGGAGAAAAGTTTTATAATAAACTTCCTTTAAAGCAACTATGTCATAACCTTAACATCTGCTCTATTGAACCCTCATTTCACCATACTCATTTCATGCACCTTCCACCAGCACCTTCAATACTGCACAAGAATTTCTCCAGAAACCTCAAAGACACCGTTGTCCAGTTTCACCTACACTGACCTGATACAGTCCTACTGTGTACCTGTCTGGTAGGTATCCTGATTGGTAGTCATTACCACCAAGAACACAAGAAATCCACTTACACAATCTCATCAGCTGTCGTAAGCACCTTTCCTAAAACTGAAGGCTTGCAAAGCCATAGCAAATGTAAATGATCATGTTCACATCCTGCTAGAGCACACATTCAAACCATGCATCCGGAGCACATACATGAGCACACGTCTCAGTGTAGATTCTTAAAACTGGCAAGTTATAAATGTAAGGTGTACATCACCAGAACTATTTGCATGCGTAGCGTCATTAAAAAGCTAACTTTTTTATTCCTTCTGGCTTCTGCTTAATTCAAATGGAACTTTCCCATCCAGGCAGTATACTGCAATTAAATTAGATGAAATTCATTCAGTGAAACTAAGTCTGGTAACTACTAAAGATAGTAATCTAGTCAAATCAAAATAAAACATTTCCCATATCTGACAGAGTGCTGACTCGCTCTAAACCCCCTTCTTTTTCATTAAGGGCCCAAGGGAGATGTATAATGCTAGATACTAAGGTTTATAGCTAATGAAGAAAAAAAGACTATTACAATAAAGACAGTAACTGCAGGACAGCCCTGTAATTAATAAAACTGTGCTACAGCAAAACACTCCAGGAGTCACCCCAGACAGTGTCAGCTTGAACTGAATACACTGAATACTGGCAGGTTACATGTACACTCAGTATTCATGAGCAGATGCATCTGTTTAATCCTGCCTTGTATCACCCACTTCAGAGACCAAAGCAGACTTTGCATCAGTAAAAATGACAATGCAATTAAACCTTGTCTACAGCTATAAGGCAAAACCAAGGGTCACTCAGTATCTCAGGAAAGGTATTACTCACTGACAGTATCTGAGATCATTTTGGAGTCTGTCCCAGCACAGGTAAGTCAACATAGCTAGTAAGTCCTGCAAAGGGGAGAAACTACACGGTTTAACACAGAATGGGCTCTTTGGAAGAAAACTGCTCATGCCAGTTGCTACATCTAAATTATAGATCCTGGAGAATAAAGCCCTCAAGCTTCCAGGTTCCTGTGTCAGCTCCTGGCCAGACACAACTGCCTACCACAGCCCAAGCAAACACCAGGATTCACTCACCACCGCCTCCTCCGCTCCTGATTTCCACAGAAAACACTGTGGGCACACATGCAACACAGACAGCCATGGCTTGGAGCAGAGGACAACAGGGTGCACCAGGAAAAGCTGCCCTGCAGTCTAGATGTTGGTAGATAAGGACCCTTCAGTGCACGGACAGCTCCAAAAAGAGTAAAACATATTTCTGTTTCAAAATCAACTCTGTTTTTTTTACTTCAGTATTCAAGAGAACACAAGCATTTCTGCTTTCAAAAATGCATTTCATGTACATCTCTTTCCAAAAAAGACCTACCCATCAGCTCCAAAAGAAGTCACTTCACATGTAAGCTTTACTAAGCTGAGTATCTGCACCACACCACTGACAAAGGCCTTGCATTCTTATTAGCTAGTTTTTGTCTTGGTTTAAAGACTCTGCATTTGACCATAATCATAGACAACCACAGCTACAGGAAGATACTGATTTAAAAATATTATTGCACCCACATACACAGTGGTAGCTTTCAAGAACACAGCCATATCCCATCTATATTTAAATTGAAGTGTTAAAAAACCCCATGGCTTTAAGTAGATATGCTGGATTTGCAGTAATCTTCCACTTTCAGCTAAATATATAGGGGAGGAAGCTGTTCGAGTGCCGCTGATTTGACAAACTGGCAAGTCACTTCCTGGCAGGACTTACTTTCACTCATCACCATTTAAGCCCTCCAGAGAGAAGGAGAGGATGAGAATGCATGCAGGAGAGCAGAAATGGGCTGTAGAAAAGGATGTGTGAGCAATTGCTGTTCCTGCCAGTACTGGTAGCGGTGACATTTAAATGTCAGGATAGTTACTGTCCTATCAGAACAGATCAGAGAAGCCATGTGGAAAAACATTGGTAAATGCAATGACTTCACGTTCTCACACTGTTGCACAGAACTTCTTTGTGCCACTGTTTGAGTCTCCAAAGCCTCTCAACACACCCAGAGGATAGTCACAGGACAGCACTATTGGTATATTCTGGTGACAGGGAACCAAGCATGTAAGCAGGCACAGAATGATGACAGACAGGAATTTACAAGGACTAGAAAACAGTGAGATTGAGAGCTCTGCCATCTACCTTCAGCTGAAAACAGAACACTTAAACCCAACCCCACACATCTATCTGCCTGGGTTCAGTGGCAACAGATTGTGAAGGTGAATGTGAGCTCTCAAATGCTGAATAGATCCTTTTAATAGGGGTCCATGCTCTTGGTTTTTTTGCCCCTGTTCATTCTCTTTTTAGATTCTTCACAGTTGTGCCCACATGATTCTGATCTGGGTCAGAGCTCCTAGCAGCCACTTCCATAATCCTGTTCTGAAATACTTCCAGAATACACATTTCTATACTCCTTACATACAGGCAGGCTTGGACTCCTCTCACACCAGCTGCTCTGTGTGCTTAACAGATAGAGCACTGGCGTGTTTCACTTTGTACATACTTCACATTCTACTAATGGTCAGTTCACTGCAGAGCAAAGAAAATAAATTCCTACCAAATCCCTGTTTTCTCAGAAAGACAAGAAACCATTCCAATTGTATTTGCCTCCCTTTAAGCAGGGACGTGAATATAATAAAAGGCAGATCTGCACCAAGATCTACTGTGGTGAAGTTAAGTGCAGTAGTATTTTAAAAGCTCTTTGACATGCA
The DNA here is from genome assembly GCA_009867235.2 of Psittacus erithacus. NCBI lineage: Eukaryota > Metazoa > Chordata > Aves > Psittaciformes > Psittacidae > Psittacus > Psittacus erithacus. The sequence continues at coordinate 56,521 of WYDI02032757.1, read as the reverse complement.
TTTCAGTACAACAAACCAAAAACCCTATAGAGAGGCCAGATCATTTTTAAGACTGTCAGGTAAAAGTTCCCTGGCTCAATACAGCACTATTCTGAATCATCCTGATCACTGCTTTGGCACCTGTCGTTGGCCAACAAGTGCCTTTAAAACAAGTAACACAGGCCCTGGATACTGAACAAGGACCAAGTTCATCTGGCCACTAGACGTCCCTATTCCTCCTCTGAAATTCAGCTGTGAACGCTCACTTTTATCACGGCACATAATGGAGCTATAAAAAGGGAGGCAGAAGGAAGTGGCACTTTCCCCAGATATAGCACACTCTTACCATCCCATTCACGAATGAAATAAATGTTGAAATGTTATCCAGATTCAACTGGCAACTGAGACTGAAAATGCCAGCTTCTGTATTACCCAAATCGCAGCCTCCCAAAGGTGATTTGGCATGGACTAATTCTGCTCTAAGTCCATAGCACTTTAGGAAGCAAGCTCAATGTCCAAGTATATACCACTCTACAGTAACACTGGATGCTAATTTGAATCTTGTTATTTCCTTGGTTCAGATACTTTTCAGACACTGACACACTGAGTTTTATAAGACGGGGCTCAATGCTTTGACTCCTTTCTGTTCCTTAAAAGCAACTGAGTGTTGAATGACTGGAAAAGAGAAAAGCATATTAGTTATCTCCCTCCCCCATGCACACACACCAAGATTTGTCTTTGGTATATAACAAAAATAAACCTCCCACCAGAGACCTTGGAAATCTTGAACCTTTTTTCCCTCCAGGAGGATTTATTACTTTCCAATGAGCGGCTGTTCATGTGCTTCTCCTTCTTGTTCCTATTCATAGGATCAGATCCTGACTAGCATGCACAACCTCAAAAGAAAAGAAAGACTGAATACAAACTGTTTAAAAAAATAGCCTGTTAAAAGTGTAAGCTAACTAGGGGTTGACACTGTATCCTGTCAGACCAGTACCTGCCTTCAAGAGCCTTACCTTATAGGCGACACTGTTTGAAGAGTCCACAATGATAAACAGGGGCTTTCTTGTGAAAGGGTAGAGATCTCCAGGGTGAAGACTGGAAAAAGAAAGTGATGCTTCACAGAGCACTAGAATTGCTGCAGAGCTATGACACTGCACAAGGTTCTTAGACACGCAGCTGCCCATGTCCAGATACAAAGCAAGCAAATTCCCCATGCCCCAGTCCTCAGATACATCCTCAGAGAGTAACTGCAAAACTATTTTGGTGCTCTCTGTAGTATGGGCTGTTGGACTTCTTACTAGTTCTTTCCCAACAAGAGATGTTTTATCTTCCTGAGAAGCCATGCACCATTAATTTGAAGTTCTCCAGTAATAAAGAGTCTAGATTGTCACAGTAATACTTTTTGAGTGCTTAAATCATCATTCAGAGTTGGATATTAATTTCTAATTGTTTAACTTCAAGCCAGTCTACATTATGATATCTTACACTGAAGAATTTGAGTGCAAGAGGGTTTGAAGCTTTTTTCTCTAATAAAGACAAACTCTTCTGATTTGCAGCTGCCACGCGCATGAGACTTACCAGTGCATCTCCTTGTAAGATTGGTTTCGCTTGTGGATAGCATCCCCATTTATAATGTCCCGGTTGCTATTTGTCAGAACACCACCAAAATCATATGGACCTACACATGGCAAAAAAGAAAGCTCGAATTAGCACAGGCAACTCACCTCTGCTATGGATTTAACGATTACATGAAAGGCAGGAAGCAACCACAAATCCCAGAAAACTAAGTGAATCGGAACTACTGCAGTTGTAAGGAGGAGATGAAGGAATGTGGAGACTTTACTAACTACAGATTCAGTTTTATGCATTTTTAGTAGTTTCAGCAGCTACCAAATAGAAGGAAGCAATGCAACTTCATAACCTCTCATTTATTTATTCACTATTTATCCATAAACATAGTACAAAAGATTCAAATACTGGCTCCTGTTGCACTACACAGCAAAACAGATTAAACCCCATTACACATTTCATATGGGAAAATCAATACCTTTGTAAAATTACTGTATGAGCTAGCATATTCTAGATTCAGAACCTCATCAAAAATGAGGCTAAGTCAATAAAACCCCCCTGTAGTCTCTCAGAACAGATACAATACTATCATCTGCAGTTACAACACTGCAAAGGAGATAAGAGAGAGCTCAGAGAATGAATAAGCTTTCAGGGGTAAGCTAAAGAAATACTGTGCTAAGTTTGCACAACTGAGCTACCCGCTAACTGTCTGGTGGAGAGCAAGGATGGAAGTAATGACTATAAACAATATAAAATCTGACCATGAAAGAAAAGGTGCTAGAGATACCAGAAAATACTTCAGCCATTGCTATGGGTATGAAGTGCCACTAACATTAGTAAAATAAAGCATTAGGATTTCCTCCTCCTGTTATACATTTGCAGAGTTGGTTGACCCTTGTGTGGCCACCAAATGCAGTATTTTCAGGTTTGGATACATAAGACACCTTTCCATTTAAGGGAAGCTTTGGGAATACAAAATCAGGAACAGAACATACATTAATTCAGCACTGTTACAAATGTGATCTGTCAAACACAAATGGCTTACAGGCAATAAATGGTGCAACTTGCAGCTGCTCTCCCTTTTAATAAGGTAGAACTTTTTGATCTGTGCAGGCTACACTACCTTATTAAAAGAATGCAGTTGTAATGGGATTCACTGAATGAAAAGTGAAGTCTGAGTATGCAGCTCTTCAGATGACAGAGCCTGGATGCCTCTACAGTAAGCTGAAACAAAACATGCAGTGAAGTGGACATATCACAGGCTTCAAAGAACACCGTTTAGTTAGAGCCTATCACCAAGTTGCAGCGAACAGTAAAATGTTGAAAGCACTTAAAAAAAAATCACTGCCACAATCCAGAGCTGACAGGGATTTTTTTTGTCTTTCAGCATTTTGAGAGCTCTATAAACCATGCACTGGGATGGACAAGGCATGCATCTTATAAAGGAATGCAAGTCTCAAATAGATGAGGTGTGTACAATATTTAGGATGGTTTTTTCCTCCTTGAATTACAGAAATAGATCTTTCGACTGTGTTTGTTCAGCCAACCAGTTTTCAGCTTTTAGATTGCAGCTGCATCCAAATATTCTGCTAGGTTGCAAAGAACAGGAGGATGAAGTGAGGGGAATTGTCAGAAATCATGAGAAGGGCTTGAATTGTCAGGTTAACAAGCGTGCAAATAGAACAGTCCCTGCAGGTGCTTCAGCCCTTTTACCACCCGTCTCCTGACCATATGTTCTTATAGTACTGGAGATTAGAAAGAATCACAGAGTGCCATTCAGCCATTTTATTAACTTTGCACTGATGCATCAACTAAGCCATGTGGTCTTCAAAATTGGTGAAGCTTTTAATACTTCAGATGCATCAAGAACTGGGTATGTCCTTTGAAAAGGTTTCAGGTTAATGCACACTAATTAAAACACAGGGAGCTATTGTTTGTGGAATAAAAAGACTATCTTACTAAGTAGACAGGAGAATAAAATTGACTTGTCTTTTAAAAGGAGCTTTGTGACATCTTTCTTGGTCACTTGTCCTGGAACATAAAGAGAATTCAAGCCCTGTTCATGACAGGGAGCATTCCTTTATTGTACCTTCACTATCCGAACGACCTGATGGAAACACGCCCGTGGCCGACAAGTAAATCAGCAGAACACTGTTTGCAGGCAGCTCCTGAAATTCAGATGAAGAGAAGGGTGACAAGGGAAGAAATGTGTGAGTTTATTTTAATATTCAATTATCACTTTCATGAATACACTGTAATTTAAGATCGTGCTACTCCTGCTTCTGGCTTCCCTTCACATTGTTCTTCAAATGTGTAAATACCCTTCCCCACCACATACACACCTTCAAATAGGTGAGTGAACAGACAGTGTGAACTGATGATATGTTCATACTTTTTCCCCCACAGATGCCTCTAGGCTGAAATTAGAGGCTCAAGCAGCACTAAAAAAAGCATCTGCTTTCACAAAGACTTTTGCTACCTAGCTAGATCTGACAGCTTCCCAAGATACGGAAATCAAGAGCTGCCACAATCCATGCAGACCCTAACTTTCAAGCAACTCAGGGTCCTAAAGGAAGTTCTTTGTTTCCAAATACCCCAGAGTCTGCAACATCCACCTCTTCCCCAGACCCTTCTCAGCTGGACAACAAGCACAACACATCCAGGTTTCTGGATAGACCTGTAAAAGAAATCTACTTTCCACCTTTCTAATGGGCTGCCTCCATGAGGAAAGAGATGCTTTTAATTTCTGCAAAAGGCTGAGCAAGCAGGCACCCAAACTCTTAAGTATTATAAGGAAGCACTTCCTTCACCTCACCAGCTGTTTCTTTACAGTTGTTTCTCGAAACAGACTAAAACTTGCTTCTTTATATGGATTCACGTGCTCTTTTTACTACTAAATCCCAAGTTGCTGACTTGTAGAGCCATAATTAAGCATAATGAGCCCAGCAATTTTTTGAATTTAAATAACCAAAGTAACTGTATTAAAGTCTACAAATGTATAGATTATTTACATGGAAGAGAGCAGTGGGTAACAAAGTAAGACAGGCAGATAAAAATTTAACATGTGCAAGAGAGATATAATTTGAATGGGATACAGAACTGGAGACCTACCAGGTACACAGTGCTTAAGAGCATCAGTTTCTTGGCATACTTCCCTGATTTTGGATTGCTTGGCACAACATGAAGTAGAATACTCTTAAGATTCTTCTGTTCTCCAAATCTCTTATCTCAATAAATATTTCCTATATAATATATATAGGAAACACTTATTTTTTTATATATATGTCTGTATATATAAATGTCTTTATATACACGTGTGTACCTAAACACACACACAGATAAAATTACTGGATAACATAAAACTCTATGCAACTATTACATTACATTGCACTACTTCAGGCTTTCCATAGTATTGCCATGCACCACGTTAGATCCTGGATAGCTACTACTAAAGCTGCTTGCAGAGCTGTTGTTCAGGCTTCACTTTGAAGGTGGCTGCATTGTAGCTATGATACGACTGCTGTGTAACAGCAAGCTGGGCTTCTGTTGTAAAATGATTTTTTTCCCTCTCCCTTCACAGCAGTCAATGGATTTGCCTTTATTATACAAATTACACAGATCTATAATATTTCCAACCCCTCTGAAGAACATATTGAACATTTTAAGAAGGCTTCATTATCCTGAAGTATAAAGGATTATCTCAGCCACATTTTATTTAGTGTCACATACCATTCTAGATATTTTTCTATTACAAATAAATTCAGTGATTTCACAAACCTTAAATGATGCTGCTAAAAACGTATACAGTTGGCTGAAAGTTGGTTTATAAAGTAGATATTTATGGGGGTTTTCCCGCCTGGCTGGTTTCTCCGCTGATTCCTGTTAAAAACGACAAACAAGACAAAGAACCCAACAACCATCTATTACAAAGCAGTTTCATAACCCTCTACATTTCTACTTGTTATAATAAATAAACGAAAGAAAGAAAGAAAGAAAGAAAGAAAGAAAGAAAGAAAGAAAGAAAGAAAGAAAGAAAGAAAGAAAGAAAGA